>JAQZBX010001451.1:0-82918 GCA_029593785.1 Cabassous unicinctus | reverse complement strand
TTCTTTATTCTTTTAATACAGGACAATGTGAAGGAAAACATTCACCACAGAAAATTGTCAATCATCCAGCAATAGTTAGTCTTGATCTGCCCTGGCAAACTTAGATAAATAAAAGCATTTGCTCATTTATCTGGTTCTGATTTCCAGAGTTAAGTGCTTAGTGGGTATGAGAGTTTGAAGCTTCTTGTGGATCCCAGAAAAGATCATGTTTTTGGAACTAATCCATTTCCTTGGATGTGAGACCATTTGCTTGGATTGGATTCAGTTGAGAGGCTTTTGATTGGATTGCTTCAGTGAAGTGTGACCCAGGGTGGGTCTTGACCCTCTTGCTGGAGTCTTTTATAAACAGAGGTCTGAAAACAGAGGCACACAAAGAAAAGCCACAGAGATGGAGAAAAGGAACCCAGGAGCTTAGAAAGGAACCAGGGAGAGAGGAAGCCACAGACAAAGCAGCCAGAAGCTGAAGCAAAGAGATCCAGACGAGAAACAAATGCCTCCATGTGCCTTGCCACATGGGAGGAGTCCAGGATTGCCAGCAGCCAAACTTTGGTGACACAGCATCTCTGATGATGCCTTCATCTGGACATTTTCACAGCCTCAGAACTGTAAGCTTTTAACCTAATAAATTCCCATTATAAAAGCCAACCAATTTCTGGTATATTTCTCCTAGCAGCTTTTAGCAAACTAAAACAGTGGTCTATAAAAGATTCAAAAAGACATCAATTATGAATTTATGATTACCACTTTTTGAAAATGTCAAAGAACATTAGTTCTGAATTTTATCTATATATCTAATTACATCAATAGTTAGAGTATATTCTCCTGGCCCAGTTCATAAAAGGAAATATTTGTCAGGTGGTGTGAAATGAACATTTGTAAAACCCAAATGAATTTTAATGTGTGTTTTGGAGATGTTAGCATTTTTGTCAATGTGTTGTGTTTTAAAGCTAATCATACTTACAGATTTCTTTCTGATAGTTATGCCTTATGATAATCATTATTTGTGCTAATTTTAAACTGTCACTTGAATAAAATCATTACTGTTCTTTTTAGAGATTTGGACCAAAGGAGTAGTTGTTTCTAATTTTCAGAAGTTGGAGATGTGCTGACAAGAATGAGTTTTATCCAACTACTTTTAGATACAATTTAAAGTGTGCAAAAGTCCTTACTATATTATTTAGAATGACAAGCTTACTGTAAAGTGATGATGTCATTCTTTTCATTTTTAGATATGAGTGGGATTCCTGAAAGATTAATATGTATAAACTCTTTGGCAGATTCGTTTAGCTTTGTGGATGGAAAAACCACATGGGTTTTTAAAGTCATTCAGCAAAGAAAGGATAATAAACAAGAAACTTTTTACAGTAGGCTAGTGGAAAAGGAATCTCCAACAGCACTTTAAAAGGGTTGTTTAACTTGCCCACAAGGATGTAATGCATAATTAGTAGTAGTAGTTTCTAAAAGTTAAAAAAAAAAGAATGTTTATTGCCAATTGCTACTTTGCATGGATGCATTGACCTGAGATAATTTTGAGAAAATAAATCATGCATCTATTTTTCTAACATATTTTTCCATGTGTTTATTTATTTTATGGCTTTCTTGTTGTGTGGAATTTTATAGGATTCATGACTATTATATAAAAGTCTTTGAGGACATGCTGATATATGGTTTGAATTTCCAAAGTAAAAACTTTTAAAGAAGAGTTGCTCTTTTTTGATAATAACTCCCCCCACCCTAGTTTTTTACTTTAAAACATAGATTTCCAAGTCAATTAAAACTGAATCCCCTTTGAAACTATTTGGTCTCCCCTGTTAAAATATTTATAGAAATAGCCTTGTGATGACATAGGTCAATTTATCAGTTCAGATCTTTGCCATAATATAAGTATTTAGTTGCCTGAGAGGATACAGAAAAAAAAAATCAGAGACATATACTTATCCAACTTTGCTAGCTCAGCTATACTCAAAAAGAGCAAAAGTTACACCTCACTTGAGAAATGTTATTTCTACTGCTGGTGTCAGATCAATGTTTCATTCTTTTATTCACCTTATTTTTCCCCTAAAACTTAGATATACCAAAGTTTATGTGGCCATTGCCTATTTACTTATTTATGTTTTTTGTTTGTTTGTTTGTTTTTTGCGGTACCAGGCCTGGGGGGATTGAACCCAGGACTTCATATGTGGGAAGCCAGCACTCAACCACTGAGTCACATCGGCTCCCCTGAGTTGGTTTGTTTGTTTGCCTGTTGTTTGTCTTTATCTTTAGGAGGCACTGGGAACTGAACCCAGAGCTTCCCATGTGGGAAGCAGGTGCTCAACTGCTTGAGCCATATCCACTCCTGCCATTTGTCTTTTGATGGAAATGTAGGCTGTTTTTATTTTTTCACTATCATAAACAATGCTACATGCTTGTGTATGCTTCTTTGTGCATATGACTGCTTATTCTCTAGAGTATGTATTGTATTTATAGGAATATCTATTTATGTCTTAATTTGCTTAATCTCTATTTCTCCTTCTAAAACATATGCTCCATGGATAGAAATCTTTTTGTCTTGTTTCTCACTCTTTAATTACTACCTGAGTACTTGGGATGAAGGAAGTAGTTACTTAATATTTGTTGAACAAATCAGGCTGAAAGGGTCAGTTGGGACCATGTTATACTTTTGCATCTTAAGAGGGGGAGCTATGACTTATTTTGGTAAACCTGAAGGTTTTCACAAAAATTATTTTGATATAAATAAGATCATTTTGAAATAAAATAATAATAGCTAATTAATGTGCTGACTTATCATATTAAAAAAAAACAAAGTCTTTTGAGATATAGATAAAATGGCACAAGATCAGATATTATTTTAAGATATTTAAGATATTATTTTAGACTAGAACAAAAAAAAGAAAATGGAATAAAAATATAAATGGGAGAATGTTATATGATAGAAATGGTATTAAAAATCAGAGGGGAAAAGATGAGTTGCTAATAGAAGATCCTGGAAAACTGACTTGTTTTATGGGGAAAAATATACATATACACAAATAAACTTCAGATGGATTAAAGACCTAATTATGTATGATAAGTTTATAGAACTATTGGAGAAAATACAGGAGAAAATATAAAAATGATTATAGCACTGGTATAGGAACATAGAAAAGAAAGAAAAGGGAAGGAAGGAAGGAAGAAGAGAGGTAAAGGGAAAGGAAGGAAGAAGACAAAGATAAAAAGAGAAGATAGAAAGAGAAGTAAGGGAAGGAGAGAAAGGAGGAAGAAACAAAGTAAAGCAAAGAATCTCAAAACCACAAATGAAAATATTAATGGATTTTACTACATCAGTATGAAAGGTTTTCTGTTCATCAAATGACAATATAGAAATTTAAAGCTGGCAATATGTGTTTGTATATACATCATATATAATTCATAATTTCATGCATACAATTCATACAATGACAAATATTTTAGAGATCAAAAGAAAAAAAACACACCCAATAGAAAAAATAAGCAAATAATATGACTAGACAATTCACACCAAAAAAGATAAAGCTAAAAATTAATAATTATATGTAGAGATTATCACTATAACTGTAATCAAAGAAGTGAAAAGTTAAAAACACACTGCTTTTGAACATCAGATGGGCAAAATTTGTAAGTGAATTATTACCAAGCTGGTGAGCATGCACTATTGATGGTAATAGAAAGTGGTCTGAAAGCATGAAATAGGTATGCATGAATACTAAAGTCCAGCGATTCCATCCCCACATTATATTTTTTAAGGTTTATCTCCACATTTAAAAATTAGACATAAGGAGGATGATACTTGCTATATTATTTTAATAATAAAGAGTTGGAAATATCAATGTCCACTAACAGAGAAGTTGTTAGATAAAATGTGGAACTTTCAAATGATGGAATTGTATAAGTCAGTTAAAAGAATGAACTATATTTATCCATCAAGCTGAAGATATTTGAGAAACACAATGAAGGACCAAGCAGAAAATATTCAGCACTTATGTAAACTAAATATGCAAGAATTAGAAAAGTAGGGGAGGGTAATGAGATTAGGGAGACGGGAATAAAAAACACCAAAAGTAAAATACTATATGAAATACAAAAGGGATAATGCTTGGACTGATAGTGTGCCACAGGTTAAACTTTTTCCCATTAATCCTTCTAGAAGTATATTACTCATGTGCTAGTGCACTGTATGTGCTTTTTATACAAAAGAGATGATATTGTATATAATTTCTTGCACCTTGATTTTTTTTTCAATTATATATTATCTTAGTTTCCTAGGACTGCTGTGACAAAGTGCTATAACCTGAATGGCTTAAAACAACAGAAATTTATTATCCAAAAGTTTAGGAATCTGAAATCAAGGTGGTGGTAGGGCCATGCTTCCTCTAAGTCTATAGAGAAGTATCTGTCTCATGCTTCTCTCCCTGCTTCTGCTGATTTCCTGGCAGGCCTTGGGTTTCAATCTTTGTCTCAGTTGTCACATAGCTGTTTTCTCTACTCTGCCTGGCAATCTGTGTCCAAATTTCCTCTTTTTATAAGGACACTGGTCATATGGCTTAGGAGCCACCCTACTCCAGTTGGACCTCATTTTAATTTGCCTAATTCCATCTGTAATGACCCTATTTCCAAATAAATTCACATTTTGGTATTCTTGGGATTAAGACTTTAGCATATCTTTTGAGGGGACACAATTCAATCCATAAAAATAATTAATTTATGTGAATAGTTTCTCTACCTGAACATAGAGAATTATGACATTTTTTAAAGAGCTGCATTGTATTCCACTATATAGATGGATCCAAATTTATTTAACAAATCCACTATTGGTGGAAGTTTAGATTGTTTTTATTTTTTTCCTATTCAAAACAATGCTGTGATGCATATTTTATAAAGTTTTTGTATATTTATAAAAGCACAGCTGTACTTTGCTTGCTTGCTTACTTATATGCAGATAAGTATAGAATAAATGCATAAATATTGAATTACTGAGTTGAAGATTATATAAATTGTAATTTTGGAATATTTTAGACAAATATTTCCTATGTTTATAACAAACTCAAAAAGATCTTTAAATTTCAATTTTTGAAACAAAATTCTCCATTTCTTCAACATATTTATGGTTTCTTTTTTACATTTAAATTTGAGCCATCTGGAATTTATTTTAATATATAGAAAGAAATTGGAATATAACTTTATTGGGTTAGCCAGTTACCCTAACACTAGTGCTAAAAACTCAACATTTTCCCGTATTTACATATACCATATTTTTCTGGGGATTTCAATCTCTCATTGATTGTTCTTTCTCCTGACAGCACAGACTTAATACTGTAGTATTGTGTTTTTAAATGTGGTTGTTCTGGTTTCCCCTCATAAATGTTACTTTGCTTAGTTTCCCTTGATAATTTCTTGTGTTTGTTTTTCCAGATGAATATAATATATTTTTATCACGTGAGACAAAAAGGTGTTAGTATTTTCATGTAGGTCACATTTCCTTTATTGTTTTTCTATAAGGATAATTGAAACACTAAAAATTCTGAGCATTTTCATCCAAGAACAAGCAATATATTAAATTCATTGTCTTCTTGTATGTCCCAAAGCAGTTCTAAAATTTCTTGATATAAACATTTTGAATTTCTTGGTAAATCTATTTCTAAATATTTTAACTTTTAATTAATTCAGTAAATGTTGCTGTTTTCTTCTATTGTGTTTCTAAATGATTGTCTTTTTAAAATAGAAAAGCCAATAATTGTTATATATTAATTTTGAGACCCAACAACTTACCAAATATTTATCACTTCTCTTGGATTTTCAAGCCATACAATTATGTCATATGCAGATAATACTAATTTTGCATTTCCCTTTCCATATTGACATTTATTATATCTTCTTCTTGACAATTTGCATAGGTTAGCGTTTTTAAAACAATGTCAAGTAGTTAAATAATAATGGTGATTGTAAATGTTCCAGTTATTTATTGTTGTATAATAAACCACCACCAAAACTTAGTGGTTTAAAACAAACACCATTTATTATCTTTCACAGTTCTATGGATTTACTTGACTTAACTGAGCAGTTTTTCTGCTGGTCATGCATTGGGTTTCTCAAGCAGTTACCCTCAAATTGCAGCTGGAGGTCTGACTCACACTGTAGCAATTGGGCTTCTTTCCTCTCCATGTATTCTCAGGAGCCTTTCCACTGCTTGTGGTCTCTCAACATATTTTCTCCAAAAGTGCAGTTAGACTTTTTATTAGGGCATCTTAGAGCTCTCCAAAAAAGCAAAAGTGGAACTGGCCAAGGACTCCTTAAGTCTGCAACTAGCTCAGAAGAGTACTTCTGCCACCCACTATTGGTAAAGCAGTCACAGGACCAACCCAGATTCAAAGGACAGGGAAATAAACTTCACCTCTCAATGGAAGAGTGAAGAAAGTATAGTCAAATTTAAATTCTCACAGTCTGTCTTCTGCCCACAATTTATATTCCTTTCTCTTATAGCATGCTTACTCTCTGCCAGGACCATGAAAATTTCCATTTCAATTTCCAAGTTCAAGAAATCATCATCTAAATCAGGTCCAAATGTGGATCAGGCTCCTCAGAAGGAAATGCCCTTTAACTAAAGGCTTCAGAATTAAGACTTTTTTTTTTACCCTCACATACCCAACATGTAATGATAAGACAAGATAAGGAAACCAAAATAGACACTTCCATTCAGCAAATGGGGAGAAACAAAAGGCACAGAGAAGTTACTAGTCCATGATAATTCTGAAATCCAGCTGGACACATGTATTCAGTTCCTTGATTAGAGCTTGGTCCTACTCCCTGGGAATGTTTCTCGGTGTCTTATGTTTCCACTCTCTTGACTTTTGGCTTCACCATGTGAATCACCCTTTCTTTTCCATATGAAAGCATCGATGTAAGCATCTGCATAGTTCAGCTTCTCAGTCTGATTCCTGCATGTGGGAAATTGGGCATCCAAAATCCTCTTTTGTTTTGAATAATCTGTCCTTTTCAGAGCATAGTCTTATAATGCTCTTAAACACTATGTAGATTACCTGTGAAACAATTACAATCTACTCCAGTACCCAAGAGTCACATCCACGTATATTTTTAAGACAATCTCCTCTGTACCGTGGATGGAGAGTCAAAGTAATGTGGAACAACACCCTTAAGATTCTTAGGAGCCTTCTTGTCTGGCAGATGGGTATGAGACAGCAATTTAAGCCATTCTCAAGTCTTAGCAACGAGTCTTATAGTTGCATGATTATAGTTGACCTTGAATTCACTTTTTAAAAAATTTTAGAGCCATAAATTTTATCTTTATCCTGGAATTATTTCTAAGTTCAAGAGTCTTTTGACGACTACAGAATCCGAGTGTAGCAGTTTGGCATTATTTGTGAATTCCAAGAATAGATATTGGATTATGGTTGTGAACCGGTCTTTTCCTCTGGGCATATGAGATTATATTGGATTCAGAAGTTTCACTTTTACTTGATTAAATAATGATTAGTGCTTTGATTGGGCCACATAGGATGTTGAAAACAGAAAACTGCATGGCAGAGAAGAGAGTGGGAGTTTCCAGCTGAAACCTGGCAAGTAAGCACACAGAGGAGCAGAGCAGCTGAGCCTGGAGAGAATCGAGTCTCGGGGAGAGAGAAAGAGCAGGTCACATGATAGTCTACAACTGGCCTTGTGGAGAGAACAGGGCAGTTGAGCCCAGAGAGAAACAAGTCCTGGGAAGAGAGGAACCCAGGAAGCCTGAACTCTTGGCAGACATTGGCAGACATATTGCTCCAACACGTGGCAGCAGACTTTGGTGAGGGAAGTAACTTATGTTTTATGGCCTGGTAACTGTAAGCTTCTACCCCAAATAAATACCCTTTATAAAAGTCTACAGATTTCTGGTATTTTGCATCAGCACCCCTTTGGCTGACTAATACCTGGGAATAAGACATTTTTTTTGTTTTCCAAAGAGCAATATTTAAGTTGGAAATATTTCCTCTAGATGCTGCTTGAATACATTTTCCTCTTTATCATACCCTACCTTTAGAAGTCAGTTGGCGCTATTGGAAATCTCATCTACATCTGTAGAATATATATAAAGCTGTCAACTTGTCCACATTACCTCAAGTGATCCTGATACTAGACTTTCCAACACTATACAATGCAGTTTGCCTTTCACATCCTTTAATAACAAATTTTTCTCTTTCCTACCAACCTTTACTAACCATGTCCCTGATACCCTTCTGACTTCCACTCACTACCTACCAGTTCCCAAAGCCAATAAAACATATCTTAGTTTTTGTAGGAGGGAAAACTTCTAAGTGAAAATTCTTTTCAGCAATTTTTTGATCTATAACAAACTATTTCAATCCTTAGAGGCTTGAAACAATGATAATTTTCCATATATTGCAGATCTGTGTTTTGCCTTGGCACAGCTGGACATTTCTTTTGCTGGTTGTGCTTAAGGCCTCTCTGCAAATAGTCAGATGGCAACAGAAGGGGATGGAGTCATTTGGAAACTTGACTGGAATGATGGGATGGTTGCTTCATATAGCCTCAAAACCCCTCCTCCATGTTTCTCCACTTTGTTTCTTCATGTGTTCTCTCCAGCAGGGTAGTTAGGTTTCTCACATTGTGGTCCACAGCTCCCCAAAAGTGCACAGTAGAATATACCAGTCTATTTTTTACTACTTATGTTGGAACTGCCAGTGTCACTTCACTGACTTTACTAACTAAATAGTCACATGGCCAACCTGGAAAAAGGGAATATATTTTACTTTTCAGTGTGGAAAGAAACAAATTTTGTGGCCATCTTTAATTCAATGAAAAGCATATTCTTGCTTAATTTTTCACTTCAGTAGGAATCCAAGCAGTGTTTCAGCATTAAGCAGGTTGCTTTTATGCTTTGGGTTAGAGATTTTTTTTTTTTTCTTTTTAATCATATTATGAAAAATTCTAATTATTCTCATCTTGTTGTGTTATGAAAAAATCACATTTTCAAATGATCTTCAGTTTATATTAAGATATGTTTTTCTCTGTCATGTTAATGGTGCATTTATAAATTGATTACCTTATACTGAACCATCCTTGCATTTCTGGAGTAAAATTCTCATGGTCAATGCATAAAATTAGTGTATTATGGTTTTTTTAAAATATTGTATTTAAGATTTATGCATCAATAATGAAACATGAGATCAACTTATAGTTTTGTATGTGTTTGTGCCTATGTGTGTGCATGCATGATCTTGGCCAACTTTTGGTAGCACCGTTAGTTTACCTTTGTAAAAAAAATATTTTGGAAGAGTTCCTTTATTCCCTATGGTCTGGAAGAGTTTAAACTATGTTCTGATTATTCCTTAGAAGTGTGAAAGAGATCACCTGTGAACCCATCTGGGCCTGTTCAGTGTTTTTCATATGGTTAACTGTCTGAACATTTTTTTGTTTCATTCCATGATGCCACATTGATTTTTTTAAAAATTTCCACCTGGATTGATTTGCTCAATTTTATTCCCCTAGTGAAATATATTCTTCCACAAAGCTGAGGAAAATTTTGCAGAATTGAACAAAATGTCTTCAAATTTCTCTGTTTGTAATAAATTTACCATTCAAAAGATATATTTTGGCTTCATCCCATTTTTGTTTATTAGGAAGCAGTTTGTGGTAGGTTGCATTAAGTATCCCAACAAAACCGTGTTATTAATCCTAATCCATTCTTGTGGGTGTGAAACCTTTTTAAATAGGATCTTTTGAAGATATTATTTTTAGCTAAGGTGTGGTCCAACTGAATAAGTTGGGTCTTAATTTTAATACTAGGGGTTTTATGAAGAGAAAACCACATGTAGGAGCAGAAGCTGGAAGTCAATGGAACACAGAAGAGAAAGGAAAAGACATTGCCATATACACTGCCATGTGACAGAAAAGCCAAGGACCCAAGGATCCTCAGCAGCCAAGCCCAGAATGCCAGTCTTCAGGGAGAAAACATTGCCTTGTTGCTGTCTCAATTTGGACTTCTGCTAACCTTAAAACTGTGAGTCAATAAATTCCTGTTGTTTAAGCCAACCCATTGTGTGGTATTTGTCTTAGCAGTTAGAAGCAGTGAAACACTTTCTACAGTGGACTCTCATGATGGTTCATGATATTATGAGGCAAAACTCTGGAATAGGAAAATTTACCCTGGCAAAGTGCTTTGACAGTGCTTCATTTGAAGCCTATTACACCATTTCTCAATAAGGCCAATTTTTCCTCCAGTGTTGGAAGAGATTTATGTTTCTTTGGTTGAGCACCAGATGAAGTACTGGCTTGCATTTATAGGCCATGTTGTATGAAAATTGAACCCATTTAAATGCAAGATTCACTTGGATGAAGTGCTCATATTATAAAAGGCAGAATGGAGGTGTGATTAAGTTGGCAGAAGAGTATTATAACCCATCTCATGCTCACTTCAGGGAATATTGAGAAGAATGCAGAAATGGTATGTGAAATCTTTCAGGGCTATCACACTTACAAAATAAGATTTAGCCAAAGATCTGATCAAATCAGTGGGTTCTGGGCATTCTTTTTCATTTTGATCTCAAGTACATGTATTTGGCATGTGTTCTTCATAGTTTAGAATCTGAAGTTATGTTACTTCTTTGTTCCATCAAGGGTCATTTTTCCTCTCTGTTACTTTTGTATGTTTTCAATTGTTTTATGAGTTTATAGTACAAAAATTGAATTAAAATACTTTATTCCTTTACATTATATAATGTTATGTTCCCTATTTAATTTTTCTCTTTTAATTTTAGGTGTATCTAACACCTTGTTTTAACTAAAAGTATTGTATATTAATGAACTCAGTCTTTCACAGTATAACATTATTTTCCTAATTATAAATCTTTTAATCACTTTTTGCTTGTGGCCTTTAAAGTTCAACTTATATGAATTTTACAATATCTGTAATATAATAAAATACTGACATTATAATGATGTTGGTATATTAGAATTCTGTTTCAAAATAATGAACCAAGTAAATTTCAAATTTATTATGCTATTTCTTAAATGTTAACAATATTTCAAGTATTTTCTTATTTGTGAAAACAAAAAAGATGATTAAACTATATTAATTAAATAAGAAAAATATGATAAATTTAGAGTTCGAATATGTACATCTGTTTCTGTTCTCAAGTCTATAATCATGCCAGAATCTATTGCCAACTTTATTTAAATCACTGTGCTACAAACTCTTCCTTCTGTCATATTCATTCACCCTATCTTAATTTCCTAATTAATTTCTATATTTACTCATGTTTATAATGAGGACCATGATTTGATTATAAAAAAGAAAGATTTTTTTCAAATGTTCCGTATAAAGTGTATTCAGTTTTCATTTAACATTTTCCATTATTCTCTTAAGACACCCTCCTTTCATTTCTTCATTCACTCAGCTCTTTATGTATAAATGAAAATTTTGAATGTGCCAAAATAGTGCTCATTTGCTGGAAAGGCAATATTGAGCAAGATGAATACAGTCTGTCACTGTCCTTATGGAACTTAAAATATAGTAAGAAAGTTATAATAAAATCAACTTCAAATTATGTATGGCAGAGGAAGTACAGTGACTAAATAAAATGGGTTGAATAGTGCCCCCTACAAAATCCATGATCCCTAGAATCTCAAAATGTGCCCTTATTTGGAAATATGCTCTTTGCAGATGTAATTAGTTAAGGCTATCAAGATAAAATCATCCTGGATTTAGGGTGGGTCCTAAATTCATTGACTAAGATCTTTATAATATGAAGGAAGAGTTTGGAGACAGAGACAACAGGGAAGAAGGCCATGGAAGATGGAGGCAGAGATTGGGGTTATACTGCCACAAGCCAAGGAATACCAGGAGTCACCAGAAGTTGGAAGAAGCAAGGAAGGATTGCCATAAAACTGCTGAGGGAGCATGGCCTGCTAACACTTGGATTTGGGACTTGTGACCTGAACTGTGAGAGAATAAATTTCTGTTTTAAGCCACCAAGTTTGTGGTAATTTATTATGGCAGGCCTAGGAAAGTAATACAAAAATCTTATTTAAATTTTTAAAGGAGATATTTTTGAGAATGTGGTTTTGATCTACATGTTTGTATGTGGGGAGGTAATTATGTGTTGGTTTTGGACATATTAAGTCTAAGATTCCTTTGACATATCTAAGGCAAGTTATCTGATAGAAAATTGGAAAAACAGCTGTGGAACTCAGAGATGATATTTCTAGAAATACATGTAAAAATATACATTTCTGAGTTAGCTTTGAGAATATGGTAACCAAAAGGGTGGGTTTTAATAAGATTAATAGGGAAATATTATAAAGTGAGAAAGGTCTTCAGAAACAAGACTAAAGAACCGCTGACATTTAAAGTTGGATAGAGGCTAAGCCTAGAAAAGTGATGAAGAAGAAACCACTAGACAGTTAAGTAGACAAAAAAGTATTTGTTGATTAAGAGCGAGAAAACAGATATGACCTAATAAAGAGCTAATTTATTGGAGAACTGCAGCAAGGTGCCAGATTAGAATGGGTCAAAGAGTTGTTTGGAAGTGAGGAACAGGAGACAACATGTAGAAGCAAATCTTTTTAGAAGTTTTAGTATGGAGGAAATTAGAAAAGGCAGAGGTGAGGAATACAATGAAAATGTTTATTTGTGTTTGTGGGGATTTATTTTGTTTGTAGAGTCTTCAATGGAAGCCAGAGAGAAAGATTCCTTAGGATGAAAGTTTGAATTTATAGGAAAAAGTAGGAGTAAACTTTTGTGTGAAGTTCTAGCAACAAAGTTGAGATCCAAAACACGAGTGGAGGTATCATCCTTAGACAGGAGGAAGACATTGCCTTGCTAGTGGAGCATCACAGGACTTAGGCAGATATCAGTTTGTGTGTTTGATATGAGAAGGTTGAGGGAGTTCCCCTCTGACAGATTCTTTTTGTCAGTAAGTCAGAAGGTAAAACATCTAGTAAAACCTAGCAGGGAGGTGGGATTGATTGGAAATGTTTGGTAGTGGTGAAGGTTTGAAAAAGGTATTGTCTAAATAAAATTATGGACAATTGCTCAAAGACATGTAGTAAGATTTCTGAGCAGTCTTGAGGGGCTTATTGAAGGCCATTGATGATAAATTTATAGTGAAACCCAGAGAGCCTACTGGGTGACTCCTGTTGTATTGCTTGACTTCTTGGTTTCAGGTATACAGAATTCAGGTAGTTGGTCTTTTCCAAGGTTTGAATTTTGCCACCTGGGTGACCAAAAGAGAGCCAAGGATGTTTGTGGCACTGGAAAGAGTATTCTTAGAATAATAAATTAATCTAATCTGAATGTTTTAGTTTGTTGGCTGCTAAAGCAAATACCATGCAATCTCTTGGCTTGAGTAAAAGGGAATTTATTGGCTCACAATTTTTGAGCTAGGAGAAATCCAAAATTAAGGTGTCATCAAGGTGATGTTTTCCTGCCATAAGACTGTAGAGTTCTGGGGGTGGCTACCAGTCATCCTTGGCCCTTGGCTTTTCTTTCATGTGGCAATGCACATGGCGGACTCTCCTGGCTGTTCTGGACTCCTTGACTTCCAGCTTCTGGCTGCTCCCTCTGGCTCTCTCTTTCTCGACTCTTAAAATAAGAGGGAAATGTTGTATATGTTGAAAGTGCATTAGATATAAGTAAAATGGTGGCCAAAAAGTGCTTATTGGATTAAGCAAATGCAGTCCATTGTTCTTAGCAAAATCAGTTTCAGAAGTAACAGGAGTGATGGAGGAGTTCAAAGCAAAGATAAAAGTAGATTGAGTAGAAAATTAGAAGTGAGAAATGGAGATACCTTGAGTATACAATGTATTAGAACCATCTGAAGGGAAGTATAGAAATAAGGGTGGTAAATGGAAGGACTATAAGATCTCAGAAGGTCTCTGTTTGGGTTTGTTGGTTTTATTTTGTAGTAAGAAGGAATAAAGTAGAATATGTCTGGCTTACTTTCTAAATTATTTTCTTTTTTTGACATGGGGGAATATCTATATATATATATAGATATATTCTATATCTATATATATATCTAATATATCTATATATATATATATATATAGAGAGAGAGAGAGAGAGAGAGAGAGAGAGGCATTTTTCAAAAGGTGTGAATTTGCTATTTATATGTCATGTTTTAAGTGAAATTCCCAAGTAAAGTAAAATCAATTAAAGGTTCTCAAATGAAATAAACAAACCTAACAATCCAAAAAAGACAAGTGTGACATCTTATATCACAGAATATAAAATAAGGTAAAGTTTGCACTTGCACAGCCTTAATTTATAAACTCTTGCTAGTGATGACTAATATTTGAGAATATATTCAATAAAATAGATTTAGCATTGTTATCAGACTCATTTTAAAAGTTCACTTGTCTGCCAACTTTTAAATAAGAGTTATATTGGGAGAATAGTTTAGTTGTGAAATATTTGAAATTGAAACTGAGAACTTCATGGTGAATTTGAAAAGGAAGGTTTCAGGATGATTTCTATGGCAAATTGTTTATCTGCCAGTAAATTCTCTAATTGAAATTTTCACCAGTCTGCTAAAGTTTCATCCAAGAAAAATAGTAAAAGGAATGAATATTTCTCATTTTCCATTTCCCCTCAAAATTATAATTACATGATAAAAATCCTACAAATTTTCACATGCTACTCAGAAAAGCTTTATACCTAATAACCTAGAAAAGTATAAAACTTTTTGACAGGAGAGGAAAGCAACACAATTAATTTCATCACACAATTAAGTTAAGAATTTGTATTTTATCAAATTGTGTGTAAAATAAATTGATCATTAGATATTGAAGACAATGGGTGGATTGTTAGGGCAATAATGAAAAAAAACACAATTTTCCATACTTAAAGATTATCACTGAAATGCTCTGAAACACAAAACAGATTTGAAGGAAAGAAAAAAATATTCTTTTCCAGTGGTTCTAGCAGTAGTCCATCAACAAGTCAATGAATTTCCTAGGAGGCTTCACTGATCACTGTAAAATAACCTTTAGATATGAGGGGTTAAACTTAAGCAGTCATCAGGCCCCTGCTCTGCTAATATGTACTTTTAAGTGTTTATTTGTCTATCTTATTAAGCTCACTACAATTAATAAATGGACAAAAGTAATGTACCCAGTGATTTCCAAAATTAGATATAATTTTAAATTTCAGGTATCCACATGCTTTTCCACTTCCAAATAAGAATTCTCCCAAGATAATGATTTAGTGTGAAGAAATTTTTCTATGAGAGTTTTTGAGTCAGTGGATTTGCCAAAAGGTATTTTAAGCTATGGCCTATAAATATTACATAAAGTGGAGTTCTAACTTCTAATAACTTTTTACCTTGTTAAACTTATCTTCACATTATGCCCAACAATCACAAGCATGTCAGAACTGAGGTAGCATTAGACATGTAAATATGTATTAATTTATATATATACATTTCCTCTCTGTCTCTCTCAGTATATATGCAATGTGATTCCATAAAATGCAAATGGAAAAACAAGAACAAAATCTGTTTCTTACATTCCAGTCCTCATTTTCCCAGAGGCAACCACTGTTAATAGTTGATTATTCGTCCAGAGATAATTTGTGAAAACACAATGAATCAATAAGGATAGAGATACAAACTCTTTTTTTAAACAATTGCAAAAAGCGTATTTCTATGTCTATATGTCTAATAGGCAATTTGCTGTCCTTAATATACCCAAAACCCATACTCAACTTCTGGTCACTTTCTAGTCCATTAATTTGTTTAATTTTTCCTACAGAAATTCTCAGTAAATAAATTGATTTCTTTACATATTTTTTGCCTGTCTCCCACTAGTATTCTACAAGATACTTAAGGGCAGGAACTTTGTTCCTTCTACTACTAAAATCCCTTGCAGTAAACAGTACCTAGCAGATAAAAAAAGACCAACTCTTTTATATCTGCCTTCTCTCACTTAACAGTATATCTCAAATAATATTCAGTCCCATAGAAAATGCCTTTAATTCACTACATGGCATTTCATTGTATGGATGCATTATAGTTCATATTTTATTAGATATCTAATTTTGGACATCTAGGTAGTTTCTATTATATTTTGCAAGACAAAATAAATGCTGCCACAAATATACTGACATATTTTCTTATTTCACATGTAAGAGTATACCTGTTGGATAAATTCCTAGAATTGGTGAATCAAAGTATACATGTATTTTTATGTTGCTATATTTTGCTGGGTTACTCTCTCAAAAGATTGTTCCAATTTAAATTCCTACCACAATGTAAGAGAATATGTGTTTCCATAGTTTCATCAGTAGTGTAGAGAAAATAGTGTTTTAATCTTTATTTTTCTTGTTATAATTGAATTTGAGCATATTTCAAACATATAAAAATCAATGTATTTTTGTTGAATTGTCCTTTACAAATTTTTTCAAGAATCGATTGATTGATAGATATTATTGAAGTAGATAAAATAGCCCTTTGTTTTTTTCTTTCTTTTAACTAGGCTGTAGCTTTTTCTTTGACCACAATTTTAATATTTGCACAATCTGATGTATCACTTTTTTCTTTTATGACTGTTCAGTTTACTTTTGTGATGAGAAACTATCCCATTTCAAAATAATAAAGAATAAGTTTCTTGTGTTTTATATTATGTATTTTATTTTTTTAAACTATAATTGCAAGTCATCTGAAATTTATCTCCATGTAAGAAATGAGGTAGGGACCCAATTTTTTTCAATATGGCTAGCCAGTAATCCCAGTTCTTTTATTGAATACTACTTCTTTTCCAACCAATGTGGAATGCTATTTTTGTTATGATGTAAATTTTTATATGTATTATGTTCAATTGCTGGAATCTCTATTCTCTTCTATTTATCTGTTTATCTATATAGGTTATGATTACCATAGCTATTTAGTATTTTTCAGTTTCCCATAAAATTAGTGTCTCCTCAATAATTTTCTGTAAAAAAAAATTTGTAAACAAATTTTTGTAAAAAAGTTTTACAAAGTTTTTCCCAACCATATTTGCAGTTTTGAATTTATGAAAAATTTGGCTATGATCAAATATTATTTTTGATATTTTATTTGGGTGTCCTTAAGTATATAGATTAATTCTGATACAATTAAAATCCTTATAGTTTCAAAACATATTATGCAAAAATAAAGTATATTTTTTCATAAAATTACCTTTTTGCCCCTCAGAATTATTTTAAACTTGTTTTTTAGTTTGCACATTTCTTATTGTTTACTGATTTTATTTTTTATTTTTTTTGGAAATAAGACCACTTATCCCATTATATTTATTTGCTTCTCATTTATATATATGAAGGCTATTCATTTGTGTATATTTTGTATTCAACCAATGTACAATATTCTCTTATTATTTATCATATTTTTCAGTTAAGTCATATATTTTATAAATAATTATATTTTTTCTTTTTATCCTGGTCTTTTAAAAGGTGAGCTGAATTTCTTTATACTTATGGTGCACATATAGAAGTTTTAATTTTAGTATGATCAATCACATCAATCTTTCTCCTCTTTTTGATAGATTCTTTCATGTCTATTTGCATGTTGACTAATGTGAAGCAATTTTCAAACAGTATTTCTCAAAATATTCATACAGCACTGACACAATTAATGAATCACAAATTTAGAAGTTTAACTAATTAAATAATTCCAAACATTTGAACATTGTTTGCAAACTCTATTATTTTCACTCCTCACAAGTCTACTTGTGTCAAATTCTCTTAAATGCTTTAAGCACATTAAAATGCAGATAAAAAATAAAATTGATTAGTTAAAAAAATGCACATGAAAAAACATGGTACAC
Organism: Cabassous unicinctus; assembly: GCA_029593785.1. Taxonomy (NCBI): domain Eukaryota; kingdom Metazoa; phylum Chordata; class Mammalia; order Cingulata; family Chlamyphoridae; genus Cabassous; species Cabassous unicinctus. The sequence goes on along the minus strand of JAQZBX010001451.1, from coordinate 65,086 downwards.
CTTTACAAATTATTATTAAAATGGTTACAAAATTGCTAATACCATAAATTTAAATTGATTTCTTCATTTTCTCTGTCCTCCTATCCACTCTTATTTTGTATTTTTTCTTGCAGTTACAACTCTACTTACCTAACCTAGAGAGTCAGGGTTGCCTTCTCAGAGTAGCTGAGGTAGCAGATAAGGGGTGATGGATGGTACATGATCAGGGACACAAGATTTGATTGTGCCTTCCATGGTGATTCCACCATAGTCTGATATACTTTTGATTTTTAGACTATCTTTACTATAAGAACTGTCCAAATATTTGAATTGGTTAACTAAACAGAGAAACATTTTTGTGAACTTAGTCTTACTATTTCTGATGGGGTCTGATCTGAAATAATTAAACATAAAGACTTTATTTTAATTCCTTTCACCAAAGCAACTTTTTTTCTCTTTTCTCAACCAATAAGACCCATAATATTGACACATTTATGGGTTTGCTTTGGGTGACTTATTCAAGAAATATTTCGTTAGAGTTTACAAAATATTATTCTATAATTTAATCTAAAATTCTATTTTAATGTCTTGCTTTTTAATATTTTTGTCTTTATTGATATATGAATTATTTTATATTATTATGGAAGGTAGGAATCTAATTTCAGTTTTTCCCATCTGGAGAGCCAATTGGCCAGCACCATTTACTAGATGTTCAATATTTAGCAACTTATTTTCTTGGCATCTCTGTTATATACCAAGTTTTCATGTATGTATTGATCAGTTTCAGATTTCCCTGTTCTTTTTCCTATCCCTGCAACAATACCACAATGCTTTAGTAATTATAGCTTTAAATAAATTTCATTAGCAATGCCCCTATGATTTATTTTTGTCTTCAAAATTGTTTTGGTTACTCTTGGCTCTAATTTTTCCATATAAATTTTGTTAAATTGGTCAAGCTATATAACATGTCTAAATTGAGTTGAATTCATAGATCTATGTCTAATGATATCTTTGAAGTGCTCCTTATGTTTCACCAATTAGTATGTTTTCTGTAGGATTCTCTTTGATATCCTTTATGACATTAAGAAAGTTCCCCTCTTCTGGTTTGCTAAGAGTTTATATCATAAATCTTTCCATGATTTCACATTGTTTTTTCTTTAAACACATTGGTTCGTAATATAGTTCTGCATCTTTCATTGCATGGATTCTTGTTCTATGTTTATGAATGTCATTACTTCAATTATCTCTTTTAATTACAAACAATTATTTTAAATGACTTTTTCAGATTGGCCAATTGTTTTAATCCCTTCTAGAATGAATTCCATGTTTTTATTATTGATTTTTATTTGTTCTCTTAAAGGATTAATTTATATGATTTTAAATTATTTAGGCAAAAACAACATCAGCTTCATATAAATCATTGTTCCATGACACTTCTTTATTAGCCTCCTTTCATAGGTTGGGGAAACCCAACTGGGTCTTTGTTTCACTATAACTAGCTTCATTGCCTTACTTCCTATGAAGCATTATTCTTCTCCATTACACAGTTTCAGTCACTTAACCCTGTTTCTAGACCCAAAACTCATTAGACCTCTTGCTTCATCCCTCTTAACCACTTTTCTATTTCTGATCCCTCAGGAAACTTTCATATTTTTGGAAAAGTCACTATCATTTATAATTTTACTGTGTTTCAAATGATGATAAGGGGTGGCTCAAAACATACCCTAAAAGTAGAAGCTTGACTAGAAGCTCACATTTAAAAAAAAAATATTTTGTTATAAATGGGACATAACAGATGACATTCAAAAACATTGTATCCTTCATCCAGTTAATATCTTACATAGCCATAGAACCATTATCATAAGTAAGGAAATAATCTTAGACTAATACCATTAACTAAAATACAGAACTTATTTAGATTTCATGCTTTTTTTCAAGTAATGTCCTCTTTCAGTTCCAGGATGCAGTCTAGAATCCCACATTGCGTTTAGTAGACATGTCTTCTTATTTTCCTCTAGGCTGTAACAGTTCTTCATCCTTTCCTTGTGATTGTAGAATGCCTCTCAAACTGGGCTTCTCTGATGTTTTGTCATTTTTAGATTGAAGTCATGCGTTATTGGGGCAAATACCTCCAAGGTATGAGCCCTTCTCAGTGCATCACTTCAAGGGTACAGGATGTCCACAGGTAGCTATTATTGGGAATGCTAAGCTTGAACTCACTGTTAATGTGGTGACTGCCAGGATTTTCCACAGGAAAATTACTGTTTTCCTCTTAGTCCTTACTATTTCAGGAAAGGTGCTTTAAGACAATGCAAATACCCTGTTTCTGTTTAACTTTTGCCCCCCTAATTTTAGCAACCATTGGTGGATTTTGCCTGCAGCAATCATTACTATGATGTTATAATTTTCTAGTTCCTTTATTCCATATACATTTATTAATTGAAATTTTTCTGAAACCAAGAGTTGTTTATTCAGTTATTTATATTTATTTATTCCTAATTGTTTATTCAGTTATTTATATTTAGATGGACTTGTGGATTTTTTTTAAATTTGAGTTTTATTCCAATATTATAGTTATTTCTACTCTTCAAGTTCTTTTAATTTTGGCCATTGGGATCTTTTTAGATGGACTCCTGTGCCTTTCCAATGGGCCCCTATCCTTTATTATGATTATTATTATGATTATGATTATCATTATTTTTAGTACTTCCTTACTTTCTGGAATTACGAAATGCTTCAGTTTAATCTTATACTTCCTTGCATAAGTCCTGGAATAAACCAGGTCTCCAAGAAGCTCTATGTACTTTCATTAGAGAAAAGTATTTTCTCTGGGTGCTAGGTATGTTAATTGCTACTTGTATGTCATAGCTTCTAATCCTCTTAGTGGACAGAGCTAGAAAATATATCTGTATACTAATCCATGTATGCACACAAAGACATACACACATCTGTATTTATTTCTGTATCTATCTTTATAGTTTTAAAAAAGAGTCCATATCACTATAACTCCAATTCAGAAGCACAGGGTTTATTCTAGCCTCATCCCTTTCCTTTATTATGCCTTTTTTATCTGTAAGAAACCTGGCTCACATTATCAACCTGTTACTTAATCTTAGTAGACAATTAAAATAGCTTCAGAATTGCTAACACATATCCCTGCAAGAAACAAATTTATTATTTGTGCACATTGTCCAGCAATCTTACACTATCTACTCAAAACACTCTTGCCCAAATTATTCATCTCAGCTCCTTCTTCATTCCTTTCAGAATGATTATGTGATTCATTTGTAAAAGATTCATTTGTCACAGTCAGTATTACATCCCTCTTCCATATTCTGGATGAGATTTATTTTTTTAATTTATTCAGCACAATGCACTCTTTGTTGTAAAGTTCTGTGAAGTTTTGACAAAGCTTAGAATCTAGTATGCAAAACTACAATTTCATACAGAACAATTCCATGGCCTCCCAAACTCCCTTGCACAATCCCTTTTAGTAAACCACTTCTCCAAATCCAGGAAACCTTTGATCAGTTTTCCATTGCTATCATTTTTTCTTTAAGCATGTCAGATAAATGGAATCATACAAGATGTATGCTTTTGAGTCTGACAAAAAGCATTTAAGATTTATTCATGTTGTTGTGTGAATTAATAGTTTATACCTTTTTATTGCTGAGTATTATTCCACTATATGGATGCACCACAGTTTGTTTATGCATACATTGATTGAACAGCATCTGTATTGTTTTTTCATTTTTGAAGATTATAAATAAAAGTACTATAAACATTCATATACAGATTGTTGCATGAATGTAAGTTTTCATTCATATTGTGCAAATACCTAGGAGTGGGATTGCTGGGTATATGACATATGTATGTTAAAATTTATAAGAAACTGCCAAGCTGTTTTTGCAAAGTAACTATCTCATTGACTTTCTTTCCAGCATTATCTAAGTGCTCCAGGTGGTCCCCAACCTAGCCAGCAGTTGTTAGTGCCAGTTATTTTTTAATTTTAGTTTTAACTATGTTAGTAGGTGGGTAGTGATATTCCATTGTCATTTTAAATTCCATTTCCCTAGTAATTACTAATGAACCACATCTGTTCATGCTTATTTGCAACTCAGATATCTTCATGGGTATAGTGTCTGCTCAGGACTTCTGCCCATTTTTTAAAAAATCATGTTTTCTTTTTATGGAATTTTGAAAGTTCAACATGTCTCTGCATAAAATTCCTTTGTCAGATGTGTGATATCTGATTCAAATATTTTCTCATATTTCTCCTAATTGGAGTCGTGTCTTTTCATTCTCATAGTAGTGTCTTTCACAGAGCAAAAAGTTTTAAGCTCAATTTAACTTTTTTTCCTTCTTTCTTTACTTCATTTTTTCTTTTTATTTTTTTACTCTATGGAACATGTTTTTAATGTCATGTCTAAAACTTCTTTACCTAACCCAAGATCATGCAGATTTTCTATTTCTTTGAGAACTTTATAATTATAAGTTTTAAATTTAAGTCATGACACATTTTGAGTTAGTTTTTTTAAAAAAAATAAGTGAGATATAAGTCAAGATTCCATTTGTTTGCATATGAACCTCCAGTCATTTCAACACCAATAGTTAAAATTCTCTCCTTTCTCTATTGATTTGCCTTTGTCCATGTGTGAAAACTCAGTTGATGACATTTTGAAGGTGTGTTTCTGAGTAACCTATTCTGTTCCATTGATCTTGTTTTGTATTTTCATTGATACCATACTGTCTTAATTACAATAGATTCATAGTATTAATATTGAGTAATGTGAATCTCCCAACTTTATCCTTATATTCTGAATTGTTTTCTCTATTTTAGTTCCTGTGCATATATATGTTGTATTACTCAGGATTCTCCAGAGAAACAGAACTAAGAAAAAAAATATATATATTTAAAATAGCATCAATAACTTATATATACCAAATGCTTCTTATGGATCCCATTCCCACTTTCCCTATTGAAAACAAACCATTGTACTTATTTTGTTCCATCATTCCCTTACATTTTAAAAAACTTTTAAAATGTAAATAAATATGCAAGTGCCTAAAATATATACTGTGAGTCTCATTATTGAACTTTTTTGGAAAAAAGTATAAAATCCACTTTTTAATGCTCAGTGGACTGTTTGTTGAGCTTCAGCTCCCTTGCCTTCTTAATTCTACCTCAATTATTTCTAGAAATCTTTAAAATTACGCCATGTGTACACCAAAATCAGTCTCTGGTAAAAATTACTATTCCATGTCTTCCATGATTTTTTCCTGCACTGTAGTTTCACTGCTAATGTTCACTGACCTCAAAGCCATCTGAGGAAGTTTTCTTATTTCTGCTCCTAATGGTTTTCCTTCAATCTTTGCCAAGTGTCCAATTTCCTACTGTTACCAAAGCTCACCCTCACTATCATTTCAGAACATTGCTGAAAACTTAGATCTTTGGTGGATCTTGACTTTATCCACCTCTGTGACACACACTTTCCTGGACTGCGGACAATGCTACTGGTACCTATAGTCATAAAAATTCTTACAAAGTCTGATTTTACACATTCAGACTTCAATGTCCAGGAAAAGCATTTATAATTTTTTATTGATCATAATCACTCTCATTTTAACCTGAAACCCTCATTACTTCTGATGATGAAAGTTAAAATAGATCAAACTTGCTAATGGTTGTACATTTTGCTATCCCTCAACATTCGTTCTTTTCTTCTTTCATAGTAGCCAAATGTAAGCTCAGTATATGGTCAGTGACAAAATATAGCAATTCACAACCATTTGCTGACTAGATTATATAAATAAAATGAGTGGAAGTAATAAATTCAAATTACAAGTCATGCCCTTAAAAGAGAGAATATTTCCACTTTTCCTCTTACCTCTTCTTCCCCTGGACTGTTCTCTCAGTCTTTGCTAGTCTATAGTGGGATGCATTGGTTCTTATTTTATTTAGGGACAATCTGAATGAGTATTTCATGAGGAGTTGTTACACACCTGTGTTTTTTTACTGTTAAAATATTTGTAAGGATGTTATGCTGACATCCACTATTGAAGTCCATGCTTCCTGATATTGCTCTACTTGTAAGGCCATGTACCTTATGGTGTTTTCTGAACCATTGGTTTCTCATGAGACTTTTGTAACTCCTACTGTACTAGAGGAGCTTCTGGAATCCCTCTTTATCACACATAGACCAAGGGAAACCAGGACACGTTTTTCAGATCCATATACTTAAACATCTACTTGACTGATTTCAAAAGTATTGTGTTAAGGAAATCACAGACACCTGTCAAGTGGCCAATGAGCAGCACTCACTATCCCCACCTTATTCTCTGGGGAAGTCAGAATCTAAGAGGTCCTAAGAGGTCATCTTTTGGCCATCAGCTACCCCCACCTCCTTTTCTACTGAGTGCCATTCCAGAACCTGGGGTTGATATTAAGTCTGATGAAAGGGATCTGCCAGACCTTAAACTTGGAAATAAGGAATAAGCAGTCGAAGATGCTTATCAGAGCAGGAATTCTCAGTGGCAGGGCCCCCTTCTCCCAGATGGATAAAAATCATATTCCAACAGTATAGATTTGACTCTCTTCTCCAATGAGAAGTGGGGCATGCAGAGCTGGCATCTATCGATCCTGACATGGGAAACCAGCATGATGGGACTTCTTCCCCCCCTTTTTTGGACTCTTTGTGCTGTGTAAGTGACAAGGAGATTATTTGCTTTTCCTGGACTCTTTATTTTGTGCGAGTAATAACAGGATCATTTGCTGAACCCACAATGCACTGTTGTAGCAACTAGTCCACATATTGTTTACAAAACACCATGTTTTCCCAGAACAGTGATGAATGCTGAACTTCTTTAAGGTACTTGCAATTTTCCGGGACCAAGTTCTGAGAAATGAAGCACTAACCCTATGGATTAGTGTAAGCCAACTAAATAGAAAAGTAAAACAAAACCTACATTTATAATGAACAAGGCAACATCTATTCTTTTTTCTCATCTGCTGGTATGGGATCTTTTGGAGGCTTCTCCACTCTTGCACTGTTGCTCTCTGAGCCAGTGTTGCTATCACTGGTCTCTTCCTCAGCCATACTGTTGACCCCTTCCTGCCCTCTCCACAGTCATATACCAACGATTTCCCCTAATCTTTATGGATGTTTCTGCCACCTCATCTCCTTTAAATGTGACACTGAAGAGAAGACAGAAACTGATGATGCCACTCACATACTGCCTTTTACTTTCTCCATGGAGCATCTCTTCACTTCTTGTAATGTAAAGACTTTTATTAAATCATATTTTATTTTCTTGCTTTATACTTAACTCTCTGATCAACCACCGAAGAATACAGTTCATGATATTTAAAGAAAAGCTTTTAGAATTTAGAATCTCTTTTGACTCTGAACAATGTTTGGCTTTCAAGACTAGTATCTCCATCTCGGTTGATAATTTAAAAAATAATGCTTATCAATGGCTTCTTTATTCTTGTCATTAATTTCTCTCCCCTGAAACAAAGAGTAACCTGATTCATTGATGAGGAAGTCCCAGGAACATGAGTCACAGGAACATGAGTCACAGGAAATCAAAACCCATTGGTTTAATATTTCAAGATGGCATCATTGTTATCTTTCTCAGGAATGAGCTTCCAGTCAAGGTACCTTATCTCTTGCAAGTATCTCATTCTTCAATCCATCCCACCAAACAAACAACAAATAAATATAACTACATACACAGAAAAAAGCATGGGTAATTTTTTTAAAAATCCAGTTATCTATAGGGACATATGAAACTTTACTCCCAATTAAGCTACAACTCAGGATTGTAGCTGTAAAACAAACACACAAGTACTTACATGAACAAAGGGAAATCTAATCCTCGCAATCTAAATTTGACTTCAGAATTCCCATCTTAATTACCACTATAAGATCAATACAGGTAAATTTGCTTAATATTAATTTAACTAAACAATCTATCCATATAGTTTCCTCAAATAAAAGGGACACATTAAACAAATGATGCATTCTAATTATTAGAGACAGAAGTTATTCTAGCTTGGAAGTAACAGCATGTGTTTGTTTTGTTTGTTGATGTCTTACAAAACTCTTTCTAGAAAAATACTTAATAAATATAATAATAAACAACAAATCTATAATTAATCAGATTTGTTAAATCAAGTACAGACTCAAATGTGATTATAAAATTTGATTTAAAAGCATGCTATTGTTTTTTCATTGATTAATTCATTACCAGAATGGTTATTTGGTGTTTTAGGATTATTTCTCACTAGATTTCATAACGTCTTCAAAGTTTTGGAATCTTTTGGGTTTTTTTGTTTTGTTTTTAATTTTTCATGTAATTTTTAACATTTTGATTTGATTTTTGGATTTGGAATTCTTATTGTCAATAATATTAAAAAAAATAAAGAAGCACCTTAGAAGGTGAGTTGTATAAACAATAACAATAACCAAACATTTCTGTATTAGAATTAGAAAACTTCAGTGGTCTATGTTGTCATCACAGTAGAGCACAGTAGCTGAAGAACTGAAACCATGTTTTACTAAGACCCAAGTATTAACTTGGTTCTGCTGCTCACCTGTTTTATGATCTTGGGCAAATTATGTAACCTCTGTGCTTCAGTCTCAATTGTAAAGGAAGATCAATAATAATGCCTACTTCACAGACTTTTGAGAATCAAATAAACTAATGAATATAAACTGCTTAAATTTTTCTGTTACATATTCCTCAAGAAATATTAGTTCTTAATTCTTTACCTTCCTTCCTCTCTACATATCTTTAAATTTACTTCTAATTTGGCAACTTTGCTTTTAAAAAAAATGTGTCCTAGGACAAAAATAGCATTTCCAAAGAAATTAAATGTTTTGTGCCTGGATTCATTGGTTTTGTACTCTTCGTTAGAAATTATTGGTTCTTTCTTTCTTTACATTAATCTCTTTAATAGCATTGATGTGCCTTTCTGAAATATCCTCATCTTTCTTTCCCTCTGATTCAAATTCTAAAGTTTTCTAAGTTCAGCTTAAACTCTACCTCTCCCATTGCTGACATAGCTCATACCTTCTAAGATTGTGCCTTTCTCTGAACTACATACTAATTCTCAAAACTAATGTTTGTACTATCAAAAGTACCTGGAGAGTTTTCTCAAGATAGTCATTATTACTCCTGATGGCTTGATGTAGTCCCTGGTGATCAGCATAGGCATTTTGAAAAAGTAACCAGTAGGATTCAAATGCACCTTTCTTTACTTCTTCAACCAACTGACAAACCCTGATCTAGAACATGAATAACTTAATACTCCCATCCTATTTTCTCTGCATTTCTAATCATAATATGCTAAGGCCTCTCATTCTGAAATTATTCTGTGCTAGCATTAGCAATTTGGGGGAATAAATATTCAAGTTCTTTTTTAAAAAATACTTCCAAATGACCTGCAGATTATTTTATGAACTTCCATTTGAGTTTGAAATGTTTTATTAGATGTCCCTTAGTGTTTTCTGGTAGCCTCTAATTTATCTGAGACTGAGAAAGTTAAAGGAATTGAAATGTATACCACCCTCTTTAATATTTTAAGGCCCCTCAAAGAGCAAAAAGGAATATTTAAACTCTCTCTTGTTTAAAAGAAAGAAATATTTAAAGACAAAAGATTGACTCTCATTAATGAATATTTTTTTCTAAGAAATGAGTCAATCTAATAGAAGCACTTCTCAATTGTCAGCAGACAACTATTCTTCAGTAAAATGTATGTAAATGTCCAATATTTCCTTTCAGAATTACAACAACAAGTTACATTATTAGGTGTAATATTGGAAAGAAACCATGCTTCTTGATTTAAAACACACATAAACCTGCCATTTCTCCACAAATTAATCTGGAAGGATAGCGTTGCTATTTATTGAAATGGTGAAAACTTCAGAAGAATCGAGTTGGGGGATTGGGGCAGGGATGCAGGAACAGAGATAAGGAATTTGGTTTGCTACCTATTGAGTTTAAAATGACTATTACCATTGGAAATAGTGTACAGGCAATTTGGAGTTCATAATATCTGAACTATAGTTTCAATTTCAGGAACCATCATCTAATAGTTGGCATTGAAAGCCACATGACAGTCACTCTGGAAATGAATATAGATAAAAAAGAAACTGAGTCTTGAGGAATACCAATATTTCAACATTAGGGTAATAAGGAGGAAACCAAAGAGAAGGAATTAATAAAACAGGGGACAATTTCTGGATAATTGTCCTTGTGTCACTGAAAGGAGATTGGATCAAGTGTAAAAGGGATGATAGGATGAAGAAGTCAAGGAAATGAGAACTGAGGATATTAGAAGGATCATGAGAATTTTCACAGGATGAGGATGAAAGTAAGCTGTGATATAAATGAGATGGACACCAGGTTCAGAAAAAGATGGGAAAAAGGAGGTAGTTAGGAATACAGCTTGATGAGAGGACATTCGAACCAGGATGAAGGGATTAGAGATTAGGGGGGGAGAATAGTTTGGAAACACCTATGAAAATCAAAAATGAAACTACTTCTACTATAATTACAATGGTATTGCCATATTGAGGGAAAAACAAGAGGATTGCAGTATCCTCAGAAGAGACCTAAATTCCAATTAGCTGATGGCAAAGGAATGCTCAAAGAAGAGTTGAGTTTATGGTATAGGAAATTTTGCAGAAGACTGACTATACGCCATAGGACTCAGGGGAAGGGTTTCAGTATTTAGATAGGAGTGAGAAATGGGGATAAAAAGGCAGTGCCATAACATAAAGCAGTGAGGGTGATGGCAAACCTGATGATGACTAGACATAGACTTCTCCCAGTGCCTGACTGATGAATTCTTACACAGTATAAAGGCAGTGAAGAAGCTGCGAATATTTGGTGAGTGGTAAAATAAGGGTCTGGCCAGGAACATGGTCTGGGTTATCCTCTTTACCCTTGTTAACACTGACATTGGAAGAGTGAAAGGAGAACCTTTTTGACTCTTGCTAATACAATTGAGTAGGCTGGGGGAAAGGAGACAGAGAAAACATAAATTTTGTCATGGTTTGGATCATTCAAAGAGGGAGCAGTGGGATGTGTGGGTAGATTAAGATAAATGGATATAATTAATATATACTCTTGAAAAATAATTGGTAGATCAATCAATATGGAGACATTCCTGTGATATGTATAGTATGATCCTGACTATTTTTTAAAATTATATAGCATATGTTTGCATTGGCATCAATAAAATATGGAAAGATATGTCAAAATATCCTATGAATTATTTTTAAGAAGGAAGCATAATATTGAATGTGTACATTTTATTTTGTGTCTTGTCTGAATTCTTACAAGCATACACTATTACTGCAATCAAAACTTATAAAACTAGTATGAGCAGGTAACATCATAGTGTGTATAGACTAATACCAGTAATGTTCAAAAAACTGGGGGATGGAATGAAAGCTATGACCAATTTCGAATGTTATATCAAGTTATCAATAGTTCTTTCTCAGAAGTGTCATCACAAAACTTTTATTAAACTGTCTTACTTTTGACTTTTTCAAAATTATGTTTAATGAGAAAAACATACAGTGTGAGAGAGAGAGAAACAGGTTTTCTCCTTACACATCCCCCAAAATTTCTATTGGAGAGCTAAACACACCATAGACTTCTTTTCACTCAGGCATATTTGTTAACTACTGACCACATGCCAATATAATTCTCTCAGGCCTGAGGAAACTGTAGCTTTGAAAATATTCAAGATCCCTACCTTACTGAAGCTTATATTCTAGACCAGCATTGGCCAATAGAAATATTAGTGAACCATATATATAATTTTAAGTTTTTCTAGTAGTCGCACAGAAAAAGTAAAAAGAAATTAGCATTAATAATATGTTTTAACTCCTTATGCCAAAAATATTATCATTTCAGCATAAGATCAATACAAAATTAATGGGTTGTTTGTTTGCTAAAGGTCTGCCACAGCAACATAACAGAAATGGGATGGCTTTTACAATGGGGATTTATTAACTTAAAAGCTTACAGTTCTGAGACCATGAAAGTGTCCAAATCAAGGCATCGTTGGAGATCCTTTCTTTGTGAGCTGTAGCTATAGGTGATCAGGCACATGGCTACATCCACATTTCTATCCCCTCTCCTCAGGGCCTTTTGCTTTTAGCTTGTGACTTCAGCGGCCTTCTCTCAGTTTCTGTGTTCCATTGATTTCAGCTCCTGGCTCCCAGGGCCTTCTTTCTCAACATCAAGGAGTTTTTCTCTCTGTTCCTGTGTGTCTCTGCAGGCCCCTCTCTTCGTAGTCATCCATTTATAAAAGACACCAGTAAGTGTATTAAGACCTACCCAGGGTCATACAATCTAATCAAAGTCCCTTAACTGAAGTAATTTAATCAAAAGATCCTACCTGCAATAGGTTTATATGCACAGAAATGGATTACCTTTAAGAACATTATTCTCTGGGTTCCACAAAAAAATCAAATTACCACAGGGGATATTTTATAGTTTTTTTTGTTCAATCTGAAATCTAGCGTGTATATTACACTTGTAAATATGTGAACTTGGGCAATAAATTTTCATCAGATTTGTATTTAGATATGATGATCTGTATTTAGAATTCATAAACATTTTAAGCATTCACACACCAAAGTCACTCCAAACATATCTAAAAGTTTTCCAATAACTGAATTGAATACAAAAAATCATTTTGCATTAGTATTTGCATACAAATTAACAAAACAATTTGTATTTTTTAGAAGTTTTTTGAAGCAAGAGCATATTGATTTCAAATCTGTCCAAGTTAAGAAAATTCACTAATTCTTGTTTCAATTCGGTATTTTTGATACCTAATTCAAGAGCCAATGGATGAATTGAAAAGCAGTTCTAAATTTATCAATATCAACAAAGTTTACTTCAAATTTGTGGTTTTTGAGGTCAATTTACAGAATGCTGTCAATTACAATTAAAATCTACATATTGATTCATGTTAGGCAATTGCGTAAAATCATTATAATTGGCTGAGAATAGTTTCCATTTCAACAAGAATTCTTGTACCTGTCTAGCTAGATCGCCAATATGTTTTATTTGGTGCTTCAAATTGAGCTTATTCATATGCAATGTCATAACAATGAGAAAACATAAATCACCTGTCATTTGTTGTATTTGATTTTTTTGATTATTTAATATTCAGCAAGCATCCCTTTTGTATCAAGAAATTTTAAAATTGAGTTAACAGTTCTGTAAACTTTTATAACATTCTTCCCCAACTCAACCAATGAGAAATAACCAAGAACACAAGATCATTAAATCCATTGTCTTCTATTTCTCGAACAGTTCCGTAAACTTTTGATGATCCATAGCATTTACATGCACATAACAATTTTACATCTATATCCACAATAGTTTTAATAGAGTTACTTTAGAAAACTGAGCACTGATATTATTGACATTTATAAAATGGAATAAAGGAAACATCCGTCTCTTGTTTTAAAATTTCAGTAAATCTGACTTAACATAGAATACCATTCATTGTGATAGAAACTTTTCCATAGCTAGCTGAAATTTGCCGTTAGCTGTGAAAAAGATTCAAAAATACCTATGCTATAAGTTCTATTTTGCAGGCTATTAAATGACATGTACTTGAATACTTGGAAGTCTTCTGAGATAAAACACACCCAAGCGTATTTTTTCAGTATTAATTAGACGTGTCTGTTATAATGTATAATTCATGTAAACCTAAAGAAAAGTGTTTGTAATTTTCAATTTTAGAATAAAGTCATCTTTGATATTGGTAGAAAGTAATTGTATTCTAACAGTAATTGTTGGGTTAATCAAAGATATTTCATTTTAAGTAGAATGCCTTTTTATTAATCTTTCCTCTTAACATGTAACAAAAATTATGTAACAAAATTTCCATAACTGAAATAATTTTTGCCATCTCTCCACATGTAAAAATTGTTTTATTTTGCATGCAGTATCCAAGCCATTTTAAAGTTGGCCAAAGTTACATGTTCAAATCCTGTTAAAAATAATTTTAAAATATTTTGTTAGACATCTAATTCTGATTTTAGGCAAATTACTTTTTCCGTTCTTTTTAGACTGTTGATAGAAAACATCAAATTCACTGTATATTGGTGAAAAAAATTTCCTAATATTGTCCATTATGTATTTTTTAACTATTTCACACAATAAATAAATAAGATTTGTTTTGTTCTGACAGAGCATTCTGCCATTCATCATAAATTTGTGATATATCATCTTCCAGTCTCTGATTTTAATTTTCCTTTCTGTTTTAGTGATAGTACTAGATCTTTCATATCCACTCCATTCTATGTCTGTAGTATGCTTTCATTTTACACTTAAAAATGTGTCCATGCTTACTCTGAAACTAAAAAAAAATTGAATTATTTTATAATTAAAATGAGCACAAACATTTCAAGTTAATTACCAACTACAAGTTACATAGATATTATTGTAATTTCTGCTGTCTGCAAAATATATTCAAATAAACACATTACAATATCACATCAGTGTTTAGAAAAAAATCAATTGAAGTGAATGAATTATGACTAGTTCTGTCATGTACTTATATGAAATGCTAGAAATGATACACACACCTCAATATGTGCATTACAATAAAGCAATAACATCAACATGATGCAACAGTTAAATGGAAATGTAGTCCTACCAAAACAACCATGTTGTGTTCATTGAAAGCATTTTATGCTGCTACAGTTTTTAAATTTAAAAATGGGGCACCAACCACTTTTCAAGTGTTCATTAGCCACATGAAGCTAATGTCTACTAGTATTGTAGAATAAAAGCAGTTGTAGATATTTAAAAAACATTGCTAACCCTTGATATCAAACAACACAGTGTAAAGAATATAACGTTAGGATAAGCCCTTCTCTGTATTTCCAGTTCTTTTTTAATAAAATGGGCATCTAATGTGTTTCAAAATTCTTAAGAATATTATGTTGCTCTGAGAGAGGTGATAAAGTAGAGGTGATAATGAATAATAAGGTTATCTTTTAAAGTCTCTGAAAACTATTATAGAAATTCTATGCATATTGTTTTATATGCAAAATAGCAGTATGATCTGTTCAGAATTGCAAACTTGCAGCAAATATAGTAATTTATATAAGTGTTTTAAGTGAGATCAAGTTTGTAAATGCAAATTATTATCCCCAATGAAAGAAAAATTTTATCCCCCAAGACAAATGTTTTTGTACTTATTACTATTACTAGTGAATATGAAGAAAAAATAAATGAAATAACTTGCTCTAATGGACAATGCATGGATATTACAAATTCCTAAGCAGATGGAGACTAATTTAGAGTTTAGTCATTAATAGGAGTATTAATTACCATATACTATTTTGCCGCTTCATTTTACAGTTCCCAATACCTTTGTTTCTATCACTAATAATCTATCGATCATTTTTTTTTAATTATTCCCCAATATTACATATCTATATATCACATGCTTTTTTTGGTTGAGAAGTATGTGGTAATATTTCAGCTCATTTTCCTATTCTACAACATGGCAATTAACTCTTCTTTAGTAAAAGATTTTTACACTTCAAGGTTACCTTTTTCAAACACATCTAGCTTTGGAGTGTAAGCCTGGCACAAATCCCAGAATGTGATTCTGTCACACTATTTTCCTCACTGTAAGAATTAATAGAAATTTTAGGAATGTCATTTTCTCTAAGAACAGAAATTGTTCTCAGTCCATCCCCCTATACTTCCCATCTAGGACCAAGTTTTCATTTAAGTATTTATTGGGTGGACAGATGTGGCTCAAATGGTTGAGCGCCCATCTCCCATATGGAGGGACCCGGGTTCAATCCCCGGGACCTCCAGGTAAAACAAAAACAAAACTCTATCTTCTAAGTATTTATTGGCAAGTGATTTGTTGAGGGAAAGCACTATGAAGTATAATGTAGGGAGCAAAGAAAATATGCTGAAAAAGTTCTTAGCCTTTAGGACACCTACAACCTTATGAGTGAACTGGAAACTGTAAATAAATAATTGCATTGAAAGATCCTATGTGTAAATGTGATAAAAGAAACCCAGGACTGAGCCATAGTAACACAAAAGAAGAAGAATCACTGGTCTAGGGCAAGAATGTTGTTGTCTGTGAACGGAGCTGAGCTCCAGTAATGGTTAGAATATTAAAGTAGGTGGATGTGGGTGTTAGGTGCTCTAAATAGGGCTAAGCAGCATGAGCAAGGTCTCAGAGCCAGAAAAAATTAGGATAAATTTGAGAAATTGCAAGAGGCAAAGATTCGGTGGAGTTTGAAGTTCATTAAGGATATGGTAGATAGGGAAATAGCATTGGTGAAAGAAGTTGGATATGATGCTATTGTGGCAGACTCAAGACTTTGTTCAGTGAGCAATTAGCATCCTTGACCTGGGTGGCAATGGTCAAAATGAAACGTAAATAGAAAGGACAAGAGAGAGACTGATGAAAAGTTTACTAACTGACGTTTTGAATATTGCTCTCAAGGTCATTATGATCCTAAATAATCAAACAATTATATAATGAGATCAGCCTTTACTAATTTAAGACACAAAGTAGAACAATAAATGTAAAACATATATTTCAACAAAATAATAATTAAGAATGATAATATTTATTTCAAGGTTACTATGTGCCAGATGTTGCCATATATTATCCCTCTTTGTTAAGGGTACAGATTTTCACAGCAATTAAGGAACTTGCCAAGGTTATGTGATTAGTGACAAGGCCATCATGAGTGTGTTTGAGCCTGAGTGCAGAACATGCTATTGCTATCTCTGAACATTAATTTTTTGAATCTAGGATACAAATATTGAGACCTGAGAGATCATATAATCCAGTTTTTTTGTTTCTTTTTTCTGGAAAGAGTTTAAGGCAGAGAGAAGTTTCATGATTTTCCAAAGATTACAAGAGTTTCATTGGAAATCGACTTGTATAAAATGGACATGATGTTTGGTTTGTAAATGAAGGAATGGAGGAATGAGTCTGTTTTAGCACCTTACTATTTCATGAATTTAAATAATGAAAAAATAGTGATTTATGTAGCTCTTATTAAATGTACACAGACCAAGTAATAGAACATATAAGTAATGAAATAAAGTTATTTCTATTGTTTGGGATCCTGTGAATAAAATATGAAGAAAGGAAGTCACATGCTATGTGATTAAATGGGGATTGTTAGATTTAACTGTAAGTTTGGATTTAAGGACATTGTATGAAAGAGCTTGAAAGAATCCTAAGAAACATATACTTTACCTCCTCTGCTTTATAGTTGTGTAAACTGAGATTATTCGAGGCTAAATTACCTGTCAAGTATCTGATAGCTTGTTAGTGTGAAAATAAGGTCCAGTGTTTTATATAGGATATTCACTAATTTTCTGTTTCTCTGTGAGTGTGTGTGTGTGTGTGTGTGTGTGTGAGAGTGTGTTAGGATAGAGGCCTTCAGTTGTTGGAGAGCAAATATACAAGGAAAGGCAGTTTAACACTGAACTATAAGTGTAAAACAGAAACTAATTTACAATTTTCCTTTAAAATGAAGGAACCCAGTAAGAGTTTAATGTGAGATTTTTTTTTCTGAAGCATCTAGTGGACACACAATTTTTATAGACTTCTCCAAATAAGAAAGAGGAGAAGGGAAGGAAGAAGAGGACAAAGGTGAGAAAGAAGAGGAGGAGAAGGAGGAGAAAACCTAGAACTATATATAACACTTTATTGTAATAACATTCAACAATTTGAAAATTGGCTCTGAAGAAAGAAAGCCAACCTAGCTGCCAAGGAAGCAAGACTTAGTAGAGGTCATTGGAGAGGAAGAGAGCAAGAGACAGAGTCTAGTCCTCTAGCCTATGCCAAACTCTATTCCACTATCACGCTCTCCTTTGCTTCCTTCCTGAACCTCCAAGCACCTAACTATCCACTCTTTCCCTTAGTGATGCATTTTTGTCTTCTATATTAAACTAAAAATAGGAAAAATGTCATCTTAAACGTTAGTGAAATGAGTCTTATAACCATTTATAAGTTTTTTTTAAAAAGCAAGAAAATAAAAATCACCTAACATCCACTGGTTCATCCTCTCAAATATTCATTAAAGCTACTGAAGTTAAAACTCAACACACACAACAAAGGCTGAACAACTGTCACAGGTAAGTATATTATAAATGGAAGGTTAAAAATCCACGCAGGATTTTCTTTATGATATAGTCTGACTTTATGTCTTTAAACAGAGACAAATGTAAGTAACCAGAGGTCTTTCTCAAGCTACTCTGTCAAGAACAGGAGCCAGCAAGCTACAGCTCAAGTGTGAAATCCGGTCTGCTGCATATTTTTGTATCTAAGTTCTGTTAGAAAACAAACAAATCTATATGTTTACATATTCTTTTTGACTACTTTCGTGCTGAATTGAACAGTTTGCAAGGTATGATCTGCAAAGCCTAAAATAGTTATTATCTGGCCCTTTACAGATAGTTGCTAACCCCTGATCTCAAACAACCATCATCATTCTCTGTCCCCTGACGCTAAATATTTCTGACATTTCCTTTTTTCTACTTGACAGATTATATATGTGCACATATGTTTATTGTGTGTCATAATCCAGTACAAGTCAAGGCCCATTAATTTAAGGACGTTGGTCTGCGGTACTGGTTCTGTTCCCAACACTGAAAGAGCCTCACAGGTAGTAGGCACTTGAGAGGAACAAGTGAAATTAATTGTCAAATCTGATCCACACTTTCAGAGATCTTTTCAGTATAAAACTTTACCCCATAATTTCAAAAATACGGGTAATCAAGATAAGAGAAAAAGCAGAGAAAGGACCAGGACATTCCACAAGGCTCCTGTGCCCTTCCTTCCTGTATGCAATATATGCTCTCCGTCCTCGGGAAAGCAAAACCAAAAAAAATCTTGTCATCAAGTGAGGTTTTGCGAGGTATTACCATAAACGGGGGAGGGGGGGAAAGAACATTTAAGTTGTGAAACATCACCATTTTATTCCCAGAAAGTTGCAGGGTTTATTTGACAGTCTCCAATGAGTCCTGCATTATAAAGTCATAGACTTTATATCTGTAGTATATCTGGGTTTATATACTACAAACAATCATCAACCAGGGATGTTTTGCTGAAGGTATTCTACAGATAAGGGCTGTTTTTCCTAGCAAATATCACTCTCATCTATTTAAAGGAAACTCTTTTTGATAAGGAAAGTATACTGGATTATTACCTGACTCCATTTTCTCCTTAGGGATTGGGGTAGTCCTTCCCCAAGAAGAATAAATGGATCATGGACCTCAGGTAAGGTGCTTTAAATCCTTTCTCCCTAGCATGTAAAAGGAATATTTGGTGAATAAATGCCTAAAAGAAAGATAAGTAGATTCTTTATAACCTCCCATCCCCAAATTTGCCCCAACTCTGAAACCTGAAAAATCTATAAAGTAGAAAAACAAGCACTCACTCTTCCAGCACATTTGGCCACTTTTCAATGTGACTATAATATTTCTGCTACCAAATACACACATACAAGAAAAAGAGGAGGAATGGTGAAAAGAGAAGCAGGGAGGAAAAAAGTTAGTTTCAAGAGAAACATGGAGAAAAATAAAAAGAACGAAACAAGAAATATGTGGTACACAGGATTCTGTGCTGTATAGTTTACCCAAGACAGAGTGCAGAGAAGGAAGACATTTTCTTGCAATGCCTTCAAAGATAGTAGTTTTTATATAGTTCAATTTAAATCATATCAAATAACCATAAAATCTGGATAAATATTCTATATCCAAAATGCATATGGAGATTTTTAAATGGTTCTGTAGATATTGTGTAAAACATATGAAAGAAGACACAATTATCAATCTAAACACTTGAAGCAATAGAGTAATATATTATGGTGATGCTGCTTTATGAAAGAATAAAAAAAAATAGAAATCCAAAACATAATTAACTCTTGGTAATAAAGAAGATACCACAGCAAACTAAACAAAGCAATTTCAAATTTATAGAAGAAAAATTCCCTATGATTATGAGTCCTATATGCACATACTGAGACACTTACTGCATTCCAAAGGCACTCATTAACAAAATTTTTAAATTAAAATAATGAAAAAAACTCATTAAGAATCCAGGCAGAGAAAAAAATAATCTACAAATTATCAATGCTCATAGTACTCTGAATTACTAATTACCATTTAAATATATCTATTATGTATGAAAATCTGGGATACTAAGTATTTAAAAGAATAGAACCATAGGAAAAATTACTCAACACATTTATAATTTTGTAACAAAACAGCAAGGACACTATACAAAAAAAAGTATAGCCACATCATAATTTTCAACTTTAAGTTAGTTATAAGTCAATTAGGAAACTCAATTCAGTAGCGTATAATAATAACACATGATGACCACATAGCATTTATTGAGATAGTTTAAGAATGGTTTAATATTAGGCCAAGTCAAACAATGTATTTGAAAAACACATATAAAGAATTTCTGCAAATTAGAGATAGGCAAGAACTTAATAGAACAATGGGCAAAGCTTATGAGAGGCAAGTCACAGAGGAGGAAACCTCAAACACCAACAAACATGAAAAGGCATTAAAACTAATTAGCAAAAAGAGAAGTGAAGATTAAAAATACAGTACAACAAGATCATTTTATACTTATCAGTATAAGGCAAGAATTAAAAAGTCTGACAATGATCTAGTATCGGTGAGACTATGCAGCAGTAAGAACTCACATACACTGATTGTGGTAGTGAATATTAGTGTAAAGACTTTGAGGAGGAATTTGACAATAGCCAGTGAATTTTAAAATGTGTTCATGCTCTCACTCTAAGCTGTGGCTGTTGAACACTTGAAATGCACCTGGCCTGAATTGTGATGGGCTCTAAAAATTCAACAGATTTTGAAGGCTTAGTACAAAAAGCACATTAATAATTTTATATTAATTCAAGTTTTCTCAATCTTACATTTAACATGTATTAAACTACTAACATTTTAAAGCAGATAATTCTTTGTTGTTGGGGGCGGGGGTGTCCTGTGCATTGTACTGTATTTAGTGGCCTCCCTGACCTCTACCTACTAGATGTCAAAAACACCTCACCAGTTGTGATCATCAAAAATGTCTCAAATATTGCCTGACATCCCCTGGGGGCAAAATCAACCCTGGCTGAGAACCAGTCTTAATTAAATGAAAATTTTGGGGACATAAGCTATTGCATATATATTATTAAAATTAACTTTCCCTGTTCCTTTTTGCTTTGTAATGTGATTAATAGAAATGTTTAAATTACATATGACAGATATTTTTATTGGGCAACGTTGTTATAACCATCAATTTTCACTTTAAGTTATAAGTTCTAGTGCAGTGCTTCTCAAATTCTAAATGTACATGAAACTTACCGGAAGATTTTATAGAATGCAGATTATTTTCCTGGCCCACATAAACTGGACATAATCAATGCTTGTTTTAGGGCAGAAAAATGCAAATTATGATTCAGTGCATTTGAGGTAGTGTAAGATTCTGCAATACTTAAAAATTTTTTAATTAAACTGTGGGTTTACAGAACAATCATGAATAAAATACAGGATTCCCATATACCACGATATTATTAACACCTTGTATTGGTGTGGTACATTTGCTACAATTGATGAAAACACACTTTTACAATGGTACCATAAACTGTAATCCATGATTTAACTTAGGGTTCACTGTTGTTTTAGTGCAATTTTAGGGATTTTTAAAATAATTATTATACTATTACCATAGAAAAAAAATTTCCATTCTAACTACATTCAGATATATATTTCAGTGCTGTTAATTATATTCACAATGTTGTTCTACCATCACCACCCATTATCGAAATATTTTCATCATTCCAAATAAGAACCTATTTTAAGACTTAACTCTCTATTCCCTATTTCAGCCCAGTCCCCTGGTAAACTAAATTGTAGATTGTGATTCTATGAGTTTTCTTATTCTAATTAATTCATGTCAATGAGAACATACAATATTTGGCCTTTTTTTTTTAGGAGGTACCAGGGTTTGAAACTGGGACCTTGTATATGCAAAACAGGCGCTCAAAGCACTGAGCCACACCTACTCCCCTTATTTGGCCTTTTGTGTCTGGCTTAATTCACTCAACATGATGTCTTCAAGATTCTTCCATGTTGTCACATGTATCAGAACTTCATTCCTTTTTATGGCTGAATAATATTCCACTGTATGTATATACCACATTTTGTTTATCCATTCATCAGTTGATGGACACTTGGGTTGCTTCCAGCTTCTGGCAATTGTGAATAATGCCACTTTGAGCATCAGTGTGAAAATATCTGTTCGAGTCCCTGCTTCCAAATATTTTGGGAATTGATCTAGAAATGGTATTGCCAGGTTACATGTAATTCTATTCTTAACTTTCTGAGGTACTGCCAGACTGTCTTCGACAGTCTGCACCATTTTACATTCCCACTAAGAATGAATGAGTGTTCCTATTTCTCCACATCCTCTCCAACACAAGTAGTTTATTAATTTGTTAATATTAGCCATTATAGTAGATGTGGAATGGTATCTTATTGTGGCTTGATTTCCATTTTCCTTACGGCTATTGATATTGAACATCTTTATAGGTGCTTTCTGCCTATTTGTATATCTTCCTTGGAGAGATGTCTATTCAAGTCATTTTCCCATTTTTAAAACTGGGTTGTTTGGCTTTTTGTTGTAAAGCTGAAGGATTTCTTTATATATTCTGGATATTAAACCTTTGTCGTACATCTGGTTTCCAAATATTTTCTCCCATTGTGTAGGTTGTCATTTTACTTTCATGATAAATTTCTTTGTGGCATAAAAGTTTTTAATAGTGATGCAGTCTCATTTATCTATTTTTTTTTCCTTTCTTGTTTGAGTTTTGGTTGTAAAGTCTAAGAAACCATTGCCTAACACAAGGTCCTGAAGATGCTTCCCTACATATTCTTCTAGGATTTGTATAGTTATGGCTCATATCCATTTTGAGTTTTTGGGTTTTTTGGTGTTTTTTGTATGAGGTGTGAGGTAGGTGTCCTCCTTCTTTCTTCTGCAAATGTAGATCCAGTTTTCCCAGCACAATTTGTTGAAGAGATTATTCTTTCCCAATTTAATGGCTGTTGCCCCGTTGTCAAAATTGTTTGGCCATAAATGTGAGGGCTGACTTCTGAGCTCTCAATTCAATTCCATTTGTCTAAATGCCTCCTCTTCTGTGACTACTATGCTGTTTTGATTACTGTTGCTTTGCAATAAGTTTAGGATTAGGCGGTGTGAGTCCTCCAACTTCATTCTTCTTTTTCAAAATAGCTTTGACTATTCAGGGCCCCTTATCCTTCTATACAAATTTGATGATTGGCTTTTCTCTTTCTTCAAAGAAGACTGTTGGAATTTTGATTGGGATTGTGTTAAGTCTGTAAATCACTTTGGGTAGAATTGACATCTTAACAATATTTAGTCTTCTAATCCATGGACACAAAATGCCCTTCCATTTATGTAGGTCTTCTTTGGTTTCATTTTAGCAATGCTTTGCAGTTTTCTGTGTACAAGTTCTTTACATCCTTGGTTAGATTTATTCCTAGATATTTAATTATTTTAGTTGCTATTGTAAATGGATTTTTTTTTCTTGATTTCTTCTCCTGATTGTTCACTGATTGTATAGAGAAACACTACTGATTTGGGGGTATTGACCTTGTATATGAAGTAGGAGTTCAGCTGTGGGACTTTCATATATTCCCTTTATCAATTTGAGGTAGTTTCCTTCTATTTCCAGCTCTCTAAATGTTTTTACCAAGAAGAGATGCTGGATTTTATCAAATGCCTTTTCTGCATCATTTGAAATGTTTTTTTTACCTTTATTCTGTTAATGTGGTGTGTTATATTAATTGATTTTATGTTGAACCACCCTTGCATACCAGATATAAATCCCACTTTATCATGGTGCATAATTTTTTAACGTGTTGTTGGATTTGGTCTGTTAGTATTTTGTTGCATCTATATTTATAAGAGATATTGGCCTGTAATTTTCTTTCCTTGTGGTATCTTTATCTGGCTTTGGTGTGAAGGTATGCTGGCCTCATAGAAAGAATTAGGGAGTTTTCATGCCACTTCAATTTCTTGAAAGAGTTTGAGCAGGGTTGGTTTTAAGTCTGCTTCCACTGTTTAGTAAAATTCCACTGTGAGGCCATTTTGTCCTGGGCTTTTCTTTCCTGGGAGGGTTTTGATTACTGATTCAAACTTTTTGCTGGTTATTTGTGAGATCTCTTATTTTTGGGTCAGTGTAGATAGTTTGTGTGTTTCTAAGAATTTGTCCATTTCATCTACTTTATCTAATTTATTGGCATACAATTGTTCATAGTATCCCCTTATAGTCCTTTTTACTTCAGTGGGGTCAGTAGTAATGTTCCCATTTTTATTTCTAATTTTAGTTATTTGTGTCCTCTATCCTTTTTTTTGTCAGTGTAACTAAAATTCCTTAATTATATTGATCTTTTCAAAGAAACTACTTTTCATTTTGTTGATTCTCTCTATTGCTTTTGTTCTCTTTTTCATTTATCTCCACATTAATCTTTGTTATTTCTTTCTTCAGCTTGCTTTGGGTTTAGTTTGTTCTTCTTTTCTAGTTCTGAGTTTAGGTCTCTGATTTGAAATATTTCTTCTTTATTAACATAAGCATTTTTTTTTCACAATTACGGGTTTTGTCTTTACTAACAAGGATGATTGTATAGAAGTTATCAGGTTGAATCTAAACCAGCATGCTCATGTTAGAGAGGCAGATAGCATTTTATTCATCATTTAAGTGCACAGGTTGGCTTAATAGAACAAATCAGGAATGCTGGACTTTTTCTCCTGAGCCAGATTGGGGTTCCATATTACTTTGCAGAGCTGGCCCACTACAAAAAAATGGCAGAAATCTCCTGAGACATTTACGTAACATAAGCATCAGAGCTATACATTTTCCTCTCATCACTGCCTTTGATGTATCCCATAAGTTTTGCAGGGGTTTTTTGTTTGTTGATTTGTTTTGTTTTGTTTTCTGTGTTTTTTTTAAGGAGGTACCAGGGATTGAACTCATGACCTTGTACATGGAAAGCAGGCACTCAATCACTGAACTACATCCACTCCCTTCCCATAAGTTCTGTTATGTTTTATTTTCAGTTTCATTTACCTCAATGTATATCCTAATTTACTTTTTGAGTTCCTCTTTAAGCCATTGGTTGTTTAAAAATACATTGTTTAATTTCCACATATTTGTGAAGTTTCCATTTCTGTTATTAATTTCTAGTTTCATTTTGTTGTGGTTGGAGAAAACACATTGTATGAGTTCAAACTTCTTTCTTTTATTGAGTCACATAAGATATGGTCTATCCTGGAGAATGATCCGTGTGCACACAAAAAGAATGTGTATTCTCTTGTTGGGTGCAGGGTTCTATATTTGTCGACTGGGTCTATTTGTCCAGAGTATCATTTAAGTTTTGTACTTCCTTATTGATTTTCTGCCTATATGTTCTATCCATTATTTAAAGTGGTATGTTAAAGTCTCCTACTAGAGGGACCATCAATTTCTCTCTTCAAATCTGCCAATATTTGTTTCAAATATTTTGGGCCTCTGCTGTTAGGTACAGATAGGTTTATAATTGTTACATTTTCTTGTGGAATAGACCCCTTTATCAGTATAAAATGACCATCTTTGTCCCTCATAAATGTTTTTGGCTTAAAGTCTATTTTATCTCATATTAGTATAGCTAGTCCAGCTCTCTTTTGGTTACTATTTGTATGGTATATTATTTCCATCCTTTCACTTTCAACCTACTTGGGTCTTTGAATTTAATGTGAGTCTCTTTCAGACAGCATTTATAGTTGGGACATTCTATTTTATCCATTCTGCCAATCTATGCCATTTGACTGGAGAGTTTAATATACTTAACATTTAAAGTCACTACTGGTAATGCAGAACTTTCTTCTACCATTTTGCTATTTAGTCTTGGTAAGTCTTAGACTTTTTTTATCCCTCAATTCTTCTGTTAATGCCTACTTTTATATTTATTTGATTTTTGTGTTGCACCATTTTGAGTTTCCTCTCATTTCCATCTGTGTGTATTTTTTATGTGTTTGTGGGTACCATGAGGCTAAAATTTAACATCCTAAATCTATAAAATCTTATTTAGTTTGATACAAACTTGACTTCAATAGCAAACACATATACGTTTCCTTTCCTGTTCTGTTCCCCCCACAGTTTTTGTACTGGTTACCATTTACAGCTTTGTTTATTATTTTCCAAAACCATAGATTTATCATTATTTCTATGCATTTACATTTTAGCACCTGTACCAAAAAATACAATAGTCCTGGCATTTTTAATTACTCAAATTGCTACCTTTACTGGAGGTTTTTATTTCTTTATGCAGCTTTGAACCACTGTCTATAATCCTTTCCTTTCAGTCTGAAATAATCCTTTTATCATTGCTTATAAAGCAGGACTAGTGGTGATGGACTCCCTCAGCTTTTGTTTATTTGGGGATGTCTTCATCTCTGCCTCATTTATGAACAAAAGTCTTACTTTTTGGTTGGTAGTCATTTTCCTTCAGTGCTTTAAGAATTTCAACTCATTGCCTTCTTGCCTTCATGGTTTCTGGTGAGACATCAGCAGTCAATCTAATTGGGGTCCTCTTTACATAGCATGCTGTTTTTCTTTTGCAGCTGTCAGAAATCTCTCCTTTCCTTTGAATTTGGCATTTTGACCAGTATGTGATAGGGTGGGTTTTTCTTCGTGTTTATCTTGTTTTGGTATTCTCTGGGCTTCTTGGATGTGCGTATTCACATTGTTTGCTTAATTTGGAAAGTTATCTAATATTATTCCTTTGAATACTCCTTCTGCCCCTATATCTCTTTCTTTCCCATAGGTCTCAAATATGCTGATTCTTTCTTCTGCCAGCTCCAATCTGCATTGAAACCTTCCTGGGAATTTTTCATTTCAATCATTGTGCTCTTGAACTCCAGGAGATGTATTTTTTTTTTTCCTTTTTAAAATTTTTCTTTACTAATACTCTCATATTTCTCATTCATCGATTTCTTGATATCCGATAGTTCTTTCTCTGTATTTTCCTTCAACTCCTTTGGCATTTTAAGATCTTTTATTTTTTTTTTTTTAAGACTTTGTCCAGTATGCCTATATTCTGATCTTCTTCATTGGTATATTCTGGACTTATCCTCTTCCTATGGATAGACCATCATTTGCTATTTCTTTGTTTTTCTTGTAGTCGTGTCACATACTTTACGTTTAAATATTTTAAAATGTTGACTCTAGAATTTATTCCATGAGATGTCTGTTTCTTGATTTTATAACCATCTAGTGATATAACAGAGATTTCCTTGAATGTCAGTCTTCCTATCAGGAAAGTCTTCCCAATGAGAATACAAAGTGCAGGGTTCTTCATGTCTTCTCTGGGCTTATATCTTGTGCTGGGTTTGTGCTTATTAATTCCTTTAGAATTCCCCTGTTTACAGGAGTTTGAGTGCCTCCTCTGTTTCCTTTGAGACAGACCTCCTTCTTCCCAGTGTTTAAAGTAGATAATCCTTTGCCATCCACTTTAATAGTTTCTTATACTGCTTTCCTTGTCAACTCATGCTGCTTTTGCCTAGAGGGCAAATTCAGGGGGGTGGCTGATGGGTCATGCCAGAGAGGAGTTTCACAAGTAAGGCTTTCCCAGCCAGAACAAGGCCAGGGACCCATGAAGGGGACACAGACTGTCTACACTGCCTTGGGTAGGCAATCAGGTAGAGCTCCAGGAACATCTTCTGTGGCTCCCCAAAGCTGTACTTTCATGACCTACCCAGAAAAAGCAGCTCTTGAACTGTCCTTCATAGCTCTGCAGAAGTATAGGTTCTTAAAGTCTCCTTAGCACCTTTGTTTGGGGTGGGTTCGAACAATGGCCACCCTCAGAGCCAGGACCCCAGTGATCCGAATATGCTAATCAAAAGTCATGATAAGCAATCAGCTGTGCCCTGATCTTGGAGAAGTGGATTTTTGTGTCCCTTTCTGTAACCAGAGACTAGCCAAGGGCTGTACCCCATTGCAGAATACTGCAAAAGGGGGGATGGATGGTGGTAACCAACTCATAGAGAAAGTAATTTACTAGTCTTTACCATAATTTATCAGCCTCTTCCTTCTGCTCTTCCCCAGATGCTTTACAGTGTTCTACTGGACTCCAGAGTTTAATATAGTTGTTTCAAACAGTTCCTGAGAGTTTAACTGTTGTTCTGGTGGAGAGACTTAATCCTGGAGCTTCCTACTCTGCCATCTTCCCACAATCCCTGTCAAGGTTGCTCAAATCTAAGATCCTAGGTGATACTGGTGCTGCTAATCCATGGACCACATGTTGTATAGCATAACTCTTGAGAACTTCCCCCATATGGGCCAAATAGTACATGAAAAATAACATTTGATGCAATATGCATGTGATAGTAAAAAATGTAAATAAACAAAATGGTCACCAAAAATGAATATATAAATTGTGGTAAGTTTATACCATAGAATAATATATACATAAAACAATGAAAGTGATTGAACTAACTATATTTTACAACAAAGAAGCCATATTTCAAATGATTAAATGTGTTGTGATAAAATATATGTAAAACTTTAAAACATGCAGAAGAATAGATTGCTTATGGCTCCATAAATATTTAGTTAATTCCTAAAATTAGACAAATATTATTCACAACAAATTCATGGCAATGTTTACTTCTGGAGAGTGTAATATAGGATTGGGGTTCTGGATGGTCATATACACTGGGTTTTGAACTTGTATCAATGTTTTATTCTTCAACACATGAAGCAAATGTATGTAAAAAGTAAGATTTGATAAAGCTGGCTGGTGATATAAAGATATTCATCATCATATTGTCTATCCTTCTCTATAGATTTGAAATGATTCATAATTAAAAATAAATTAGAAATAAATTATGAAATAAATAATAGTGTAAGACGTCTGGCACTGAATGTTGAAGTAAACAGGCTTTTCCAAATATCTTTTTTTTTATTTTAATCAATTTTATTGAAACATATTCAAAAACCATACACTCCATCTGAAGTGTACAATCAATGGCATTTGCTATAATCACAGAGTTGACTATTCATCACTGCAATTAATATTAGAGCATTTTCATCACTCCAAGAAGAAAAAGCCTCTACCACTTAGTTGTTACCTCTCAATCCCTCTATTTTCCCTTGCAATATATAACTGCTATTCTATTTCTGTCTCTATACATTTATTTTTATTTACATTTTATGTAGATGAAGTCAAACAGTATGTAGTAGTTTTTGTGTCTAGTATCTTTCACATAGCATACTTCCCTTTTTTTACTATTGATGGAAGACTATTAATATAATACTATACCCTTAACTCCATAGTTTGCTTTGATTGTACTTTTGCCCAAGTATCACCTTAACATTAACATCTTTTTCCATTAACATACATTTTTTTCTGTTTCCAAGAAAAACATTATTATAAATGCACTATTATATATATTCATTTTCCTCAAGAGGGTTCGCTATGTTATACAGTCTCATGTTTCATTTTTTTTTAGCTTTCCTTCTGGTGATATACACGACCTTAGACTTTCCCTTTCAATCACTATCATACCCATATAATAATGCTGCTAATTACAAACATAATGTGCTTTCAACATTACTATTCATTTCAAAACATTTACAAACAATCTTTTTACCAGTTCTGCACAGAATAAGCCTTAGCTTTTATTCTCTATTCTCATTCGATTTTTTGGGAACCTCTAGTCTAGCTATTAACTTAATAAGCTTGCTTATGACATTTAGTTTGTAATAGTGAAATAATGCAATGCTTGTCTTTTTGTGTCTGGCTTGCTTCACTCACCATATTTTCCTCAAGGTTCATCCATGCTGTCATATGTTTCATGACTTCATTTCTTTTTACAGGTGAATAATATTCCATTGTATGTATACACCACAATTTTTTTTTATCCATTTGCCAGTTGATGGACATCTAGGTTGTTTCCATGTTTTGGTGATTGTGAATAATGCCGCTATGACTATTGGTGTGCAGATGTCTATTTGTGTCCCTGCTTTCAGTTCATCTGTGTATATACCTAGCAGTGGTATTGCCAGATCACATGGTCGATCTATATTTATCTTTGGGAACTGTCAAACAGTCCTCCACAGTGGCTATACCATTCTACATTACCACCAACAGTGAATAAGCGTTCCTGTTTCTCCACATCCTCTCCAAAACTTGCAGTTTTCTGGGTTGTTTTTTTTTTTTTAGTGATCATTCTGTTAGGTGTGAAATGATATCTCATTGCAGGTTTGATTTGCATTTCCCTAATAGCTAGTTATGTTGAACAACTTTTCATGTGCTTTTTGCCATTTGTATTTCTTCTTTGGAAAAATGTATATTCAAGTTTATTACCCATTTTTAAATAAGGTCATTTGTCTTTTCATCATTGAGTTATAGGATCTCTTTATATATTGTGGATATTAAACCCTTATCAGATACATGATTTCCAAATATTTTCTCCCATTGAGTAGGCTGCCTTTTAACCCATCTGACAAAGTCCTTTGAGGTGCAAAAGTGTTCAATTTTGAGGAGGTCCCATTTAACTATTTTTTTCTTTCATTGTTTTTGCTTTAGGTATGAGGTCTAAGAAACCACCTCCTACTACTAAATCTCAAAGTTGCTTTTCCACATTATCTTCTAGGAGTTTTAACGTCCTGGTTTCTATGTTTATGTCTTTTAACCATTTTGAGTTTATTCTTGTTTAGTGAGTGAGATGAAGGTCATCTTTCATTCTTTTGGTTATGGATATCCAGTTCTCCCAGCAGACTGATCTGCCCCAATAAAGTGGAATTGGTAGGCGTGTCAAAAATTAGTCGACTGTAGAGGTGAGGGTCTATTTCTGAACTTGCAATTCAATTCCATTGATTAATGTGTCTATATTTATGTCAATATGATGCTGATTTGACCACTATAGCTTTGCAATATGTTTTAAGGTCAGGAAGCATGAGTCCTCCGACTTTGCTCTCCATTTTTAGTGTGTTTTTAGCTCTTAAGAGACCCTTTCCCTTCTAAATAAATTTGGTAATTGACTTTTCTATTTTTGTAAAATAGGCTGTTGGAATTTTGATTGGGATTGCATTGAATTTGTAAATCAATCTTGGTAGAATTGACAGCTTAATGATATTTAGTCTTCCAATCCATGAATACAGAATGTTCTTCCATTTGTTTAGGTCTCCTTGATTCCTTTCAGTAGTGTTTTGTAGTATAGGTCTTTTATATTCCTGGTAAATTAATTCCTACATATTTGATTCTTTTTGTTGCTATTGTAAATGGAATTTTTTTCTTTATTTCTTCCTCAGATTGTTCATTACTAATGTATAAAACACTACAGATTTTTTGTATGTTGATCTTGTATCCTGCTACTTTGATAAATTCATTCATTAGCCCTAGTTGCTTCTTTTGTCAATGTTTTAGAGCTTCTAAAATATCAAATCATGTCATCTGTGAATAGTGAGAGTTTTACTTCTTTTCCAAATTGGATGCACTTTATTTCTTTTTCTTGCCTAATTGCTCTAGGTAGAACTTCAAACACAATGTTGAATAACAGTGATGACAGTGAGCATCCTTGTCTCATTCCTGATCTTAGAGGGAAAACTTTTAACATTTCCCCATTGAGTACAATGTTGGCTGTAGGTTTTTCATATATGTCCTTTATCATGTTGAGGAAGTTTCCTTCCATTACCATCTTTAGAAGTGTTTTTATCAAAAAAGGATAGTGGATTTTGTCAAATGCCTTTTCTGCATCAATCGAAATGATCATGTGGTTTCTTCCTTCAATATATTAATGTGGTGCATTATGTTAACTGATATTCTTGTGTTGAACCACCCTTGCATACAAGGGATAAAAGCTACTTGATCATAGTGTATAATTCTTTTAATAAGCTGTTGGATTTTATTTGTAAATATTTTGTAGAGAATTTTTGCATCTATATTCTTTAGAGAGATTGGTCTGTAATTTTCTGTTCTTGTATCTTTATCTAGCTTTGGAATTAGGGCGATATTGGCTTCATAAAAGAGAAAATTTTCCTACCTTTTCAATTTTTTAGAAGAGTTTGAGTAGGATTGGTATTAATTTTTCTCATGCATGGTAAAATTCACTGTGAAATCATCTGGTCCTGGACTTCACTTTTTTGGGAGATTTTTGATGACTGATTTAACCTCCTTACTTGTGATTGGTCTGCTGAGATCTTCTATTTCTTCTACACTCAATGAAGATTGCTTGTGTGATTCTAGGAATTTGTCCATTTCATCTAGGTTGTCTAATTTGTTGGCATACAGTTTTTCATAATATCCTCTTATGATCCTTTTCATTTCTGTGGGATCAGTAGTAATGTTCTCCTTTTTATTCCTAATTCTATTTATTTGCATTCTGTGTCTTTGTTAGTCTAGCTAAGGGTTTGTCTATTTTATTGATCTCAAAGAACCAGCTCTTGGTTTTATTGATTCTATTTGCTTTTCAATTTCATTTTAGTTCTAGTATGTTGTTTCCTTCATTCTGCCTACTTTGGGATTAGTTTGCTTTGTTTTTCTAGTTCCTCCAGGTCTTTAATTTTAGCTCTTCCTTTTTAATATAGGCATTTAACACTATAAATTTCCTCTCAGCATTGCCCTTGCTGCATCCATAAGTTTGGATAAATTGTATTCTCATTTTCATTTGTCTCAAGATATTTACTAATTTCTCTTGCAATTTCTTCTTTGACCCACTGATTGTTTAAGAGTGTGTTGTTTAGCCTCCATATATTTGTGAATTTTCCCTTTCCCACCTATTATTGATTTCTAACTTCATTCCATTATAATCAGAGAAGGTGCTTCATATAATTTCAATCTTTTTAAAATTACCAAGACCTGTTTTGTGACCCAACATGTGATCTATCCTGGAGAAAGATACACAAGCACTTGAGAAGAATATATATTCTGTTGATTTGGGGTGCAGTGTTCTGCATATGTCTGTTAGCTCATCTATCACATTGTTCAAGTTCTGTTTTTTTGTTGTTGATCCTCTGTCTAGTTCTATCAATTGATATGAGCGGTATATTGAAGTTCCAACTATTATTGTAGAAATATCCATTTCTCCCCTCAGTTTTGCCAGAGTTCTCTCATGTATTTTGGTTAGGTGCATAGATATTATTGTCTCATGTATTTTGGTTAGGTGCATAGATATTATTTCTTCCTGGTGGATTGCCCCTTTTATTAACATGTAATGACCTTCTGCATCTATTATAACCTTTTTGTATTTAAAATCACTTTTGTCTGATATTAGTATAGTTACCCCTGCTCTTTTTTGGTTACTGTTTGTATGGAATATATTTGTCCAACATTTCACTTTTCTTAGATCCTTAGATCCTTGGGTCTAAGTTGAATCTCTTGTAGACAACATAGGGATGGGTCATATTTTTTTATCCATTCTGTAGGCTTGTGCCTTTTGCTTAGGGAGTTTAATACATTAACATTCCCTGCTATTACTGTAAAGGCATTACTTACTTTGACCATTTATCCTTTGGCTTTCATATGTCACATCTTTTTATCTGTCTTTTATAGTTTTGGTTACTGTTTCTGATCTTCATTTCTACACTCTCCTCCAAGCTTCTCTCTCCTGTCTTTTCCTTTCAGGCTGCAGAACTCCCTTTAGTATTTCTTGTAAAGCTGGCCTCTTGTTTACAAACTCTCTTACTTTGTATATCTGTGAATGTTTTAAACTCACTCTCAATATTGAAAGACAATTTTGCTAGATATGGAATTCTTGGCTGGCCATATTTCTCTTTCAGTATCTTAAATAAATCATACCACTGTCTTCTTGCCTTCATGGTTTCTGATGAGAAATCCACACCTAGTCTTATTGGATATCCCTTGTATGTGATGGATCACTTTTCTCTTGCTGCTTTCAGAATTCTCTCTTTATCTTTGGCATTTGACATTCTGACTAGCATGTGCCTCAGAGAAGGTCTATTTGGATTTATTCTATTTGTAATACATTGCTCTTCCTAGGTATAAATATTGTCTTACATAAGAGTAGGGAAATTTGGGGCCATTATTTCCTCAAATATTCTTTGTGACACTTTCCTTGATCTTCTTCTTCTGGAACTCCCATGACATGTATGTTAGTTTGTTTCATGCTGTCATTCAACTCCCTGTGCCCCATTATCTTCTCTATCTGCTCTGTATTTTCAATTTTCAACTGCTCTGCCTTCTAATTTGTTGACTCTTTTTTATTGCCATTTCATATCTATTGTTAAAAACCTCCAATTTATGTTTAATCTCATCCATTTTGTCTTTCATTCCCATAAACTGCTTTTTCTATTCAAACTTTCAAATTTTTCTTTGTGCTCACCTATTTTTTTTAAGGAGATACCAGGGATTAAACCCAGGACCTCATATATGGGAACCCAGAACTTCATATATGGAGGGAGGCACTCAACCACTGAGCTACATCCACTCCCCAATGAGAGTTGTTTTTTTGTTTGTTGTTTTTAGGAGGTACCAGGGATTGGACATGGACCTCGTACATGGGAAGCTACATCTGCTCTCAGCAGTGTTTTCTTAATGTCCTTTATCTCTTTAGCCATATTTTCCTCCAACTCCTTGAATTGATTTAGGAGATTTGTTTGACCATCATTGATTAGTTGTCTCAAATCCAGCAACTCATCTGGCATTTTGATTTGTTCCTTTGTCTGAACCATATATTCCTGTTTCTTAGTATGACTTGTAAGTTTATGCTTATGTCTAGGCATCTGATTATGTTTATGCTTATGTCTAGGCATCTGATTATGATGGTGCATTTACCTGATGATCAGTTTCTCTTTCCTAGGGCTTTATTTTTGTATGGCTTTGCATTACAACTCTTCTTAGAATCTTCAACTAATTCTCGGACTTTAAAATTGCCCATTTAACTGATCAAAACAGGGCCAGGGATCACTAATGGGGTACAGACCAGTTTCCAAGGGCCTTGGGGAGGACAGTAAAGGCTCCTTAAAGCCTCTTTCATCTTTCTTCCCTGAGATGTACTTTCCTGGCCTGCCAGCAAATGGCGATCTTCAACAAGTCTTTCTACTCTATTCTTAAGGGGGAATGTGCTTCCTGGAACCAGGACTGAGTGTGCTGAAGCACTGTCTGAGAAAGATCCTCCTCCAAGCAGGCTAGCCAGGACCAAGCCTCCCAATTCAAACTTGCTGATCCTAAGCCACTCTCCTTCCCCTCACACCCTCCCTTTTCCAAGAGAAGAAAGAGAGTTCCACTCCCTTCTATGTTGGCAGAAGCCACTCCTTGTCAGTAAGAAAAGTGTTTGAGAAGGCAGGCTGTCCTTAGCATTTTGCTAGCTCATGGGTGAAGACAATGGCACAGACATACCTGGCTGTGAAGGGTGGAAACCCTGGGATCCAGCAGGCCAAATTTGCCAGCTAAAAGCTGGGTCAGCAGTGGGCTGTGTCCCTCTCTCTCCCGTTTCCTAGGGAAGTAGATTTCTGTGCCCCTCTCAGTCCATAGCTGCCTGCCAGGGCCTGGAGGGACCAAAGTTGTCTGTTCCAAGAAGGGGTTTGGGTGACAGCAGCAGCTGCTGCCCTGGGTACTCACAGATCCTCACCACAGAGTCTCCTTCTTTTCACCTCTCTCTCTTCTCAGTGCTGACCAGCCTTCTCCCGTTCTCATGAGCCCTAGAACAGTTTTCCTGGACAATTTCTACTTATCTTCTAGCTGTTTTTCCAGGAGAGAAGTGAACCCTGTAAACTTCTAATCCTCCAACTTCCCAGAAATCTCTTTAAATATCTTAATAGAATTTAAAACTTAATGCAAAAAATATTTCTTTTCAAGAAAATGTATACCTCATAAAAAATATGTATTCCCTTTGGGTTTGTAAAACCACAAATGATGTCAACTATTGTGGTCTAGATATATCATCTAAAATATAGAAGATATATTTTAAAACTAAATGCTTCCATTTTTCATTTCTAAAACATTCATCTTAAATTGTTGATTAAAGAAGGAATTCATATTCATTGGAGATTTGGAAAATGTAGATAAAGAAAAAGAAAAAAAATTTTAAATCATTTCCCAAAGTCCCCATTATAACTGTTCCCAAGTAATAATCGTATTTACACATCATTTTGATGTTTACTTCTAGTCACTCCATCCTTTATATATATGGAGGAGATTTTACACAACCTCATAAATGTGTACACATATGTATATAATTTAATGCTTTACAAGGTGGAATATAAATTACTTTTTATCTGTCTTATAATCTGTTTAATCTGTTGTTGTTTTTTTTATCTTGCAATGAATCATAAATAATAGTCTCCCTCCTCTCCTTTCTCTGTTTGAAAATTAGAGTTTAGTTATCTCCTCTTTGTTTCACTCTCTTCTTTCAATGCATACTCAGGGGCACTGTCCAGGCCCATGGGCTCTCACACAAAATTTTCCTAAACAAAGTAGTAGTTCTATACCTAAGGGAAATGTTGATGCAATACTAAAACATTTTCCACTATAAAAATACATGTATGGGTCATAGTATATTTAAATAATTTTCTATAAATTGACATCTAGATTTTTTTTTCCAATTTCTTACTATTACATAAAGAAGTAACCATGCTTGCTTGCTTACCTAACTCTATATGGTCATTGATAATTTCTTTAAAATAAATTCTAATAAGGAGGACAATAGGAAATATGGTTCTGTATATTATGAAGGGTTTAATGTTATTGCCAAATTATTATCCAAAAATGTCATATCACTTTACACCAAGTATGATAAAAGTGTGACAACTCATTGGATCTACTTTCTACCTCCCGATTCCATGCCCAGCCCTTTCCATTTAAAGTAAAAGGCATGGATTGGATGTTATTGATATCATTTTCTATTACTTTGTAGATTTTCTCTTTCTTCAATGTAGTAACTTTTGTGTTTCTTTGCCCTTCCTTAAGTCTAGTATCATTGGTATAAGATCTGGCAGAAATTTCTTGACTTTCTGTAACTGGTAAATAATTTTCCCTATTTTGGCATTTTATTAGTATCTAATAGAATCTAGGAGAGAAATAGAAAGGGAAAGAGAAAAGGAATTGGATACGTGCTGCTCTTGCATAAATCTTTTCCACAATTCCATCCATTTTTATTTAGATATTCAAAAAT
This sequence comes from Cabassous unicinctus, assembly GCA_029593785.1. Classification (NCBI taxonomy): domain Eukaryota; kingdom Metazoa; phylum Chordata; class Mammalia; order Cingulata; family Chlamyphoridae; genus Cabassous; species Cabassous unicinctus. The sequence continues at coordinate 27,858 of JAQZBX010001451.1, read as the reverse complement.
TAGAGCAATACAGATTTAAAATGTTCTTGAAAAAATCTTGAAAGTAAGCATGTTAGAATAAAAAGCAATGTGACTTCAATTAAAATGGAGAATTTAAAAGCAACTAAAGCATAGTCCAAAAAAAAATAAAAGTAATAAATGAAAAAGAACTAGAATGATACTAAAAATATATAATTAAACATGTAAGTTACATCAAAAAGTAAAATTAGGTTTAACTCCCCAGTTTAATTTAATTTAACAAATATTTATTGAGGGCTTAGTATATGCCAGGTATCACTAAGTCCAGAGTATTGGTGATGAGCACAATATATGCAGGACTTCTACTTATAAGTTTAGTTGAGAAGATATTAACCAAACTTTACAAAACTGATGTGTGTCACCAAAAGGGATGTTTATGATGGATAAAGCATATGTCAAAGTGATATTGCAATGATGGATACAGGCCATTATACATTTTGTCAAACCTATAAAATTGTGTGGTGCAAAGTTTAAACCATAATGTAAGCTATAGACCATGGTTAGTAGCAATGCTTCAATATATGTTCAGCAATTGTAACAATGTACTTCACTAATGAAAGATGTTGTTATTAGGGAAAAGCATGGAAGGGAGAGGGGGCATATGGGGATCCCCTATATTTTCCATGTAACATTTATGTAATCTAAAGCTTCCTTAAAAATAAAGAAGGAAAAAAAAGCATATGTCAAGGATTTTCTAAAGATGCTGGATAAGGTCCTGAACACACTGTTACATACACAAGTTCTTCATTATTATCACTGGTATACTATATATCAGCCAACATCATACTTATGCTGGCATCCACATAAGAAACAATACAAGGATGACTGCTGTCATCAGCAACATTTTTATAGAGGTCCTAACCAAGACAAAGGTGCAAAGAACAATTTGATATTGATCTTATAGGAAAGAATAAAACCAATGAAAGATTACTTATTTCAGAGGATTAAAAAAGATGCAGCACTTTAATAGCATGAAATCAATATCAACACATATTTTTGAGCATTTATTCTATTCCAAGCATTAGGTAAAAACAAAACAAAACAAACAAACAAACAAAAAACAAGAATAAAATGGTGAGCAAGAAATTTGCGGTCTAATGAATAAAGACAGGCAAGAAATGACTGCAATATAATGTGGTTAAGAATGGGACAAAAAGTGAACAGAGTTTCATGATAATAGGAGGATCAACTAACCCTTTTGTAATTGGATTAGAAAAACAAGTCTTCCTAGAAGAAATTAAGATGAAGCAGAGCCCTGTAGGCAGGAGGTTTGTTGATTTTAAAATGTAGGATGTAAGCGATGCCATGAGCACATTCTATGCATTGTAAAGAACTCAGCATGGCATCCCAAAGGGGACTAGAGTAGGATAAGAAAACAGTTTGGAGAGGTCATGATAGTTCAGTCATGAAAGGAATTTAGAATTTCCCCCAGAAAACAAAGGGCAAATTTTAAAGAATTTTAAGTGGTGGAGTGGCATTATCAAATTTATTAAAAAATCAAAGTGCATGTTTAGGAGTTATTGCAGTAATCTAAGTGACAAATGGCAGTGACCATGGCTGGGATAGTGATAATGAAGATGGAGAAGAAAGCCTGGATTCTAAGGGGATTAAAGCCAGGAATTCACAGACTTGGAGAGGAGCTGGCCAATGATAAAAAAAGAGTCAAACATGACATCATGATTGATGATAGTACGTCTGTTGAATAGGGAACCCAGAGGAGGAGGAGGAGAGAGTAAAAATGGTGAATTCAGGTTTGGTCATGTTGAGTTCAAGATGCATGTACCATGTTCCAGCTGGAAAAATCCAGTGTGCAGTCTGGTGATCCGAAAAGATCTGGGGTGGAGAAGCAGAATTGTGTGTTATTAGTGTATGTAATAGACAGAAATTCTAACCCTTCCAGAAGGAGATTTCTTGGGGTGAGTAGGTAAAGCAAATCCCTTCTCTTCCCACTAACAGTAGACTTAAGTGGAACAAAAATATTTTTTAACATTTTCCTCCTTTTTCATTAACCTCTTTTAGTTATATAGATAGAAGAGATAAACGGGTGACTTCAGAAGCCCGAAATTGAAACACTGGCATATTCAACATGAAGTAGAGTTGTTTGTAACCGTTATTCTATCTCTCCTAAGATTTGTTAACTAAGGCTGAATAATCAGAAATCATTGGATTTCAGATTCTTGCATAGAAGAATTACCCTTAGGAATATATAACTGAAAAGACTCTTCTCTCTATATTTTCTTACCTGTGCAAGAGTGATTTGAATTTCCTTTAAAGATAGGGTAAACAGATTAGCATAAATTGGCTTAAGGATACTGTCATTATCATGTCTTAGAGGAAGGAGAATAATAATAAGTTAGATACTGTTCAGCAAGAGACAGATGAGGTATTTCTGGCCCATGGTCAACTAAGATTAGTTCATTCAACAATGATTATATAAGTGTTACTATAACCCAGACACTGAGTTACAAACATTGGATTCAATTTTGGCTACTAGGGGATCATAGTCTATAATCTAACTAGAAAATAGACTTAAAGGAAATAGTCTCCACTTAACTAGGTGCTTCATTGGCTTAAATATAAAGTTATAGTATTACTATGAGTATTTATAAGTACAATAAAAAGCAAACACTAATCTCAAAGAACTAAAATACCAATTGCTTTCAGAGACAAAAGTTAATTTAATCAGGATTTCTCTCATTTCGAAACTTTGTCTGAAAAAGTTTGGACAGTATCCTTGGCTTCTCTGTCCCTTTTACTTTGTTGCTATTTCCCACAGACATTGTTTTGGGAAGTGGTGATTTCCTTTGGCGTGGTTTTCTAAGAAGTGGCTGTTGATCTTTACTACGTATAAACTCGAGCCAGGAGATTCCTGGAGGCAACCGGTGATAACTAGGTGTCTGCGTGACCTCACAGCTTGAGAGGGTAGATGTGGTGGAAACTTTTGAAGGAGAGGGTGGGGATGAGGAGGAGGAAGAAGAGGAGGAAGAGGAGGAAAAGGAATGGGAAGAAACGGAGGAGGAAGAGGATGGGAGTGGGAATTGTAACTGTGAATCATTACTTTTTTTAACATGAAGCAGCCATTTAATAGCTTGGGGCTGTTGGCTTATACCACTGGTTTGGGGTGTTACTGTCAACCATTTTTTCTTCATGTTAGGCTCCTGCATGACACCAAGTTCAGAGTTCAGGGCAAAGTGTGATATCTGCTCCGTTACTTCAAAGTTGTCTTCAGGGTCTTGATCAGGTTGTTTTTCTTTCATAGGAAATAGGAGGTAAGATGAAGTCTCTGGTACAGAAAGGATAAGAACTAATTTCACCTTGATTTTGCCCTCAGAATTGGACTCAGGTGTTGGTATTACAAACAATGTTGCACTACGAGGATCTTTCCTTCCTGTGAGATGTTGACAGTGAGATTTTATGCAGGAAGCACAAGTTAAACAAACCATATAATTTGAGGAAATGCGGGGACCAGGACGAGGATTTGGCCTTCCCCTCATCCTTCGAAAGAGAACCTGCCTATTGAGGTCCTTCTGAATTTTAGTCCTGGAGATAGAATTGACAATTTTATTTACAACATCACCAGGGACAGTTCCACCTTTAACTATGCAGGGTTGGATACAATCTAAAGTCCATCGAATTTCTTTATTTGATTCTGTATTGGCACAAAGATTACAACTTCTTTTAGTCTGGAGTCTGGAGCCCAGTGTTGAAGCAGCTGTGTTCCTGATGCAATGCTGAGAGCTTGGTAATGATTCACCTGAAACATTTTGTATGGTTTGGGGTGATGGTAAATATGTGGCCCTGAGTTTGGCGCTCAGTGAAGTGGTGTTTTGAAACTCAGTGTGACAAACTGGTGAGCTCCGTGTCTGGCAGGCATAATCAAATGTAAGTGGTGTCTGAGATTTGGGCTGGGACAGTGGCAAACTCTGAGTCTGGTGGACAGAATGTGGTAAAGGTGATTTCCAAGGTTTTGAGTGGGATAATGATAAGTTCAGCATGCTGGGATTAGCGCTCAATATAGGTGCTGTGTGAGGTCTGGAGTTAGGCAACGGTGAGCTCTGAGTTATTTGATTAGGCTCCATTGAAGATGATTCCCAATGAAAGTCCAGGGGAGATGTTGTTTGAGGATTAGAATAGAGGGACGGTGAGCTCAGAGATCTTTGATTTTGCTCCAATAAAGATATCCAAAGGCAGTCTAATGAAGATGTTTTCTGAGATTTGGATTGAGGTAATGTTGAGCTAAGAGTTCTTTTATTGGGTCCCAAAGAAGGTGATGCCCAGAGGATGTCTAAAGATGTTTCTTTCTGGTCAGGGGGAAATACTGATGAATCCAAGACCTTTTGATTGGAATTCAGTGAAAGTGATTTCTGGCAAAGTTCTAGGGAAGATGTAGACTGAGATGTGGGGAGGGGAAATGGTGAGCTCAGAGCTGTTTGATTGGGCTCCAGTGATGATGATATCCTGTTGAGATCAAGTGAAGATGTACTTTGGGGTTTGGGATGGGAAACAAGTGAGCTCAAGGATCTCTTATTAGGCTCCATTGAAGGAGTTACACAGTGGAAGTCTGAGGAAGATGCAGCTTGACATTTGGAGTGGGATAATGGTGATTTCAGAACATTATTATAGAAACCCTGTGAAATTTTGTCCTGGGACTGGGAAAGGGGTGATGTTGAGCAGCTCTGGATCTTCTGGTTTGAGGTTAATGGAGGCACTACAACGTGGTTGCTATAGGATTCCACTCTATCCAAAGGTTGGTTTTCGAGTTGATTTAATTTATTACCTGAGTATTGATGTGTTAATGAATTTGTTGTGTCTAACTGGTAAGAATGGCATAATGGCACAAAGTGTTGATCATAACATGCTAATGGTACCATCTTGTGCTAGTGGTAGCAGGTTTTTTTTTTGTTTTTGTTTTTGTTTTTTGTTTTTAAAGCAGTTGACTTGGAGGGATGTTTTTGTAACCTTAAAGTCTTTTAGCTGGATTCCATGGACAAAGGGCACTTTTAAATAAATACAACTTGGTAGATTTTACTGTTTACCTTATAACCTCCTTGTTTGATTCCCAAATATTACAGAGTATCTGGGAATTGAGATGTAGATGAGGTTGAAAATAATTGTCACCATTTAAGATTCTCCTCTGTTGTCTTCTCTTTAGAGTCTTAGAGTTTTTCCCCCATGAGGAAATAATGCCTGTTAACAAAATAGTAAAGAAAGTTCAGAAGTGGTCATGATAAGGATATTAATTTTCCCAATTTGTTGTAGTGGATAAAGTTTTTAAACCCCATTTTCCCACCTTTAAAATAGATAAATATAATATTTATTGGGTTAAAGATTAAATAAGATAATGAATATGTACTATGCAACAGTGTCCTGGATATAAACAGATGTTCAAAAAAGCCAATAAATATTTTTGGTACTGTTTTTATTAATGCTTTAGTATAAAAAAAAGAATGTGATAAATTTTTTGTATGAAACAAAAGCATATTAGAAGAATGTGCAATGGAAATTCTTCTGAAGTATTCACTTACAATTGGATTCATATCCCCATCATCACCTTTCAGATCACTTTCAAAAGTCTATTATTCTTGTTCAATGTCTATTGGATATTTTCAGTTTTGTTCTTTTTTTCCATTATTACAACTTTAAAAACTTTTAACTACTCCCTTTTAAAATTACTGTCTTCTTTGATTGCCATTATTTCTCGTCCACTCTGATCCTCTTCCCTCATTCTCTTATGTCTCTCCTGTTCTTCACTGAAATCTTTAATTTTGCTCCCAACACAAAGTAGTTCCCAGAATTATATCACCAGTCCTCTTCTGTTTTCATTTTGTTCCTAAGTAATCATATTAGTCGCCTTTAGGATTAAACACAAACTATAGAAGCATTATACAAAACATAGTACCTCATAGCTGGCCAAAAGCGATGCAAGCATCTACCATCCAGAGAAGAAAGTTGAGCTGCTTCCTAAGAGGCAACAGTATGATGTGACATACTATTTTAGTGCATTTTTCATGACCAAGGGTTTGTTCTTTAGGTTTTAAGGTTCAGAAACATGGAATGAAAAAAAAAAAAAAAAAAAAAAAAAAAAAAAGAATTCTTACAACAGACACTGCAATCAGACAAATTAAGTTCTTAACCAAGACACCTTCTTCCTTGAAAAATGAGACCTGTCAGAAATTGACTCCTTTACTCTTTTCGATTCTTCTATGACCCACCAACCCAATTTCTGATGGACAAATTTATTCCAATAAATTTGCTGTAAATTTTATTACTGCTGGGTTTTTTCCCCTTACTAATAGATGACTGCACATATTTACTCAAACCTATTTGCATTTATTTGAAAACATATCTCTTATTGAATATCTTAATGCACTTTTTTTCAAGTCTTTAGCCACTCCTTGTGGAACCCCCCACATATCAACATCATTACTTACACAATAACTTCATAATCTTTTGTCTCTAGTTCCAACCTTTTCCTTTGAATGTCAAAATTATATTTCCAACTAATCATAAGACTTCTCCATCCAAAAGTCTCAAAGACAATTCCAACAAAAAACATCCAGAACTCAATAAAACGATTTCTCTTTTTAGAGAAATTATCTCCTCTTCTTTTATCTTCGATCTTGGTTTCCAACTCCTACTCATGTAATTCAGAATCTTTGAAATCATCCTGGAGAGCCTTGTTCCCCAAAACCATTTGACAACCTAAACCTGTTGATTTTATCTCTTCTATATCTTTATTCATCTTTGTTTCAGCTTATACTCTAGGCAGATCTCATCTAAAGTATTGAAATACTGTATTAACTCTATACATTGTCCCAACTGATTACACTCTCTCTCTCCTCTTCTGCTAGACCTCCAAGAATCTTGTTGCTGTTGGCCACTGATGGAACTCACATAGCAATTCCTCTCTTTTGGCACATGCCTGCATGAATAATAAGCACTTAAATTACATGATAGTGGAATTTGGTGTCTTGTGATTTGACATCCAATACCTTAAGAGGAAAAGGAATGGCACACCCTGCAGTAGACTGGGTAACACTCCAGTAATCTTCTAGATGATAATATAGTGTGTCTTAGTTTGCCACTGGGCTGCTGATGCAGAGTACCAGAAATGGGTTGACTTTTATAATGGGAATTTTATTTAGGGTAAAATCTTACAGTCCTGAGGCTGTGAAATGTCCAGACCAAAGCACCATTTCTCACCAATGTCAGCTACTAGTAATCCTGGCATTTTGTCATGTGATGAAGGAAGATGATAGGCAATCTCTGACAAGGTCTCTGTTTTTCCCTCCAGAATCTATCATCTCCTGGAGCTCAGCTGTGGGCAACCAGGCATAGGGCTTGTCTCTTTCTGGGCCTTCTCTCTCAGTCTCTTGAGGCTTCTCTGTCTTTATGTAGCTGTAGGCGAAACTTGAGTTCTCTTTCACATGGCAAGATTAAATGTGGAGCTCACTTCTCCTGTATGTGTGTGTGTCTCTCTCTCTGTATGCTCCTGTTTATATCAGACCCAGCAAGATGGTGGGGACTTAACCTGAGTCACGCCTCACTGATGTAAACCAATCAAAAGAGTCTTACACACACAGAAATGCATTAATTCAAAAACAATCTTTTTCTTTTTGGGATTCATAAAAAAATCACAGAGTAACTTCATGACTGTAGAGAATTCAAAGATTTCTTAAGCAGAACAGAAAAAACAATAACCATTAAAAATTGGTAAATTAAAATTAAGAATTCCCATTCATCAAAAGATACTGTATTTAAAAAGACTAAAGGCAAACCAAAGAACATGAAACAACATGTACAATACATATATCTGACCAAAGACTCTTAACCATGATAACCTCTGCATATTATTAAGAAAAAGACATAATGCAAAGGAATAACCACTTCACAACTGAGGATGTCCAAAGAGCTAATGCATATGTGTAATTTAAAAAAAATTCAATCTCATTAAAAACCAGTGACATGAATATTTAAACTACAGGGAAATACCACCACAAATTATCAGAATGTGAATAAAATAAAGTAAAACGAAAACTGACAAAACCAGGAAACAGTGAGAACATAGATTAAATAGAATTCTCATACACAATGGGTGAAACATAAATTGGTACAACCACTTTGAAAAATTCATTAGCTTTATCCACTAAATTAGTATGTATACACACATACATATACTAATACATATATACAATATAAAATATATATGAATGTGCATATGCATATATTAGGCTAATATAGATCATATATATATGAGTATATATAATAGATATTACTACTCCCATTCCTAGGTACATTCCAATATTCCAACATGCAATGCATGAATATGTGCAACAAAATACATGTACAAGGATATTCATAGCATAATTATTCATAATAGTCCCAAATTGGAATCAACTGCAAATCAATAGAATGGATAAATAAGTTGTGATATATTCATACAATGGAATATCAAACAATGAAAATAAGCAGAAATAATGCAACATGCCACTGTATAGATGAATTCACCTACAAAATTTTGAGTGAAAAGAGCCAGACATACAAAAATACTTTATAATTTTATTTATAAAAGTACAAGATCAGATCACGTCATCTATGGTATTATTTTTGTATTGTTTTGTTTCCAATAAGAGTTTATTTTTGCACATTTTAACAACTATTTTCAAGATATTTAGGAAAAATATTTTCCTACTATCTAAATATGCATCTTTGGTATAGAAATCACACATATGTGTGATCTTTAACCTAAACTCATAGTTATGAACTATGACCTTATATGCTAAACAAAACTTTTCTTTGCCTATACATTTGTCCCCTTTCATAGCCCCATTATGGTAATTTAGGATATTGTCTGTACAAATCTCCATAAATACAAAGAATTAAGATGCCATATCAAAATGTTACAAAAGTTATAGTAGAAAATTCGTTGTCTTAATCATTGACACATATGACACAAACCATCAAAAAAAAGAGCAATCTATAAGGTAAGGGAGAAGTAAAAAACAACACTGTGAGCATGAAAACAATCACACTATTTAAATTTGATGAATTAGAAACAAAGAAACTTCTTTAGAATTGTTACATAAACAAGTTACAAAGCTCCAATGCAACAACTCAGAACCCAAACTCAGACAAGGTACTTTTAGGACAGCAATCGAGTGTAAAATTTATCAAATATAGGAAAAACATTAACTGTAAAAGCAGTTAACCATAGAAAGAGAACAATATGCATTCTTTCCAGACAGGTTTTCATTTTCTGAAGTAAAGGCTTTTTTTTAAAAAAAAAGCATCATAAAAGGGCAAAAAATATTTATCATATTTTTTAAAGAGCAATTATCAAAGTTCAAATCCCTATAAAAAAGAACTTTTCTTTAGAAGTTGAGAAATAGTCTTCATGCTAAAAACAGGACAACATAGGTTTAATCACGTTTGCCAACTCTTATTCAACAAACATTTAGTGAGTGTTGTTAGTCAACAAATTATTCCAGGTGCTGGAGATACAGAGGTAATTAAAATCCCTCACTAGCTCTAGGGAACTTAGCCTAATGGAGCTGGGTCTACCATTGGCAGCTTTAGTCAAAGCTACCTACTTTGCTCCATAAAATGTGGCTAAACCACAACATCCCCTCAAACTCTGACATTCTTGGAATCTTCTTGTAAATTGAATAATGGTCTACCTAGTTAAATACTTGTAGCACTGTAGCATTATTAATATTAAGTATCTATTGATGACATTAACTTTCATACCAAAAACTTGCTATTATCAAAAATTACCTCAGGATCCTGCTTTCACAAAAGCAAAAAACAAACAAACAAGCAAAAAAAAAAAAAAAAAGCAAGAAAAATTTCATTCTGTGTACACAGAACAACTAGAAAGAGATTATCCTATACATGTGGTACATGTGCAAATATATATGAAGGGAAGTGAATTATTACAGTCATTATTTCTACGACTAATCATGCCAAATCAGTTGTCAGATCTCAGAGAATCATAGCCTTCTTTCAGGAGGTCCCGCCATGCTTTAAGGAAACGTGCATTTTCTGTGCACTTGAAGGCAAGCTCTTCCACTTGAGCTGATACTACAGATGTGGCTTCAAGAAGTTTGATTAGTGAAAAATCTGCAGCTCCCATCTGCAGCTCCACTTCCTCCAGCGGGTCCATCGTTGGGCCGCTGTTCCTGCTAGGAACTGGCCCACCCAAGCTCACAGGGGAGCGGGGGAGGATGCTGAAGAGGCGTCTGAAGACCAAGGAGAGGAGGGAGGCGGCGGGGATGGAGAAGAGGCACGCACCACCCCAGACGCGGCCATAGAGAAGTCTGGGACCAAGTACGGCTGGGACTCAGGTATCGGACCTGAACAGCTGAACCGACACCAATTATCTTTCAACCGCTGGTGACCAAAGCCAACTATGGTGTTATCAGTATAGCAATAGGTTTGCAGAGGTAGAGATTGGGAGGCAACACAAAGGAAGCTTCTGGGATGGTGTTACTGTTCTCTTTCTTGACCTAGGTGATAATTACATGGGTAAATTCATCTTGTTATAATTGAGCTCTGACATTTATGACATCTGTATTCTTTGTTTCTTTAATTCAATAAAAAGTTTTTAAAATATATAACTTGTTGCTAATTTGAAAAGACAAATCTGAAATAAATGGCATCTAAAGGCAAAATATAAAAGGATAAATGAAAATCTGCACACAGATGCAAGGAAAACTTTAAAAAAGAGAGAACAATGCACTATGAAAATCCTGCTATCATATGGAGAAGAATAAAGGAATTCACAACAAATGAAACTAACAAGAATCTTTAAGAAAAATATATATAGAGAAAAATAACCTTTCTAAATGTTTCCCACTTTCAGACCCACTTAACAAAATAACATTTCCATTTTAAAGAATGTGTTTGTAAACAGGTAAATATTAAAGATATTGAAATAGTAGAAGTGTGAATGGAGCTAGCTGTAAGTATTAAAGAGAATGAATAATACCTATGAAATAACTTTAAAAAAATAGATTCTATGCCCAAACTGTTTTGTATTTAAGATCTTCCAAATTTTCAATGAACAGATATTTCTAATGTTATATGAGCTTTTTCAGAGTATGATAAATAAACACCCTCAAGTTGTTCTATGAAACGCTATAGTACATAAGTCTGATATTAACACAGAACAGAAATAGTTCAAAAATGAAAAAGAAAATAATAGATTTAAAATTCTACTTATTTCTTGTGAAAAAATCTTAAATAAAACAAAGCATTTTATTTAATGGTACATAAAATAACAATCGACTGTAACCAACCTGATCTTATCAAAATTAAGCAATGATATTTTTATATGGAAACATCATAATTCATATTCATAATTCACAAAATAAAAGTTAATAGATACCAAAAAAGTCATTTTATAAAATCCAACCTCTATTCCATATATAAACTCAATAAACTTGTAAGAGAAAACTAGTTATTTAATGATAAACATCAATCTGAAAGGAAAAGCAATCTACTTGGTACTAAATTGTGAGCAATATGAATCAGTCCCATTATAGTATAAAAGACAAGCATATGCACTGTCACTGCTAAAAATTAACATTGTTCAAGAAGATCTGGTCAATGCAGGAAAAAAAAATCAGAAAAAGGGAGATAATTTTTGAAAAGCCACAAATTAAATTATCTGTATATGCACATTATATAATTGAAAATTAAAATTAAAATTTAGGAAACAGGAGTGGATATAGTTCAAGTGGTTGTGCACCTGCTTCCCATGTACAAAGTCCCAGGTTTGAGTCCCGGTACCTCTTCAAAAAAATTAGAAAACACAATGGAATCAATAAAAATATAAAACTTGAAAAAGTTCAATAAAGTAACAGCTTACTAAGTCAATACTTATTGATGAAGAATTTTACTCAATACAACATTTAACAAGATATATTACGGCCATAGAGATTTTATATATAATCAGATATAACAATTCAGTAAAAACACAAACATCCAATTATAAAAATAAGCAAGTACTTGAAAATGCAAAGAAAAATACAGATGTCTAGTAAAAAAGAAATGCAAAATAAATTAATAGTGATGTTTCAATTTCATAATACAAATTAGCAGTTTTCTAAGTTTAGTTTTGTTGTATCTTTCCCTTCCTCTTCAGATGAACAAAAGTTCCTTGCTCCTTCATTTTATTTCCATTTTCAAAGTACATTCTTAATAAATAATAATAGATGGAGAATTTAACAATTTTTCATTAGTAAATAGAAACTCAGTAAGGTTATATACGATTTGAAAAAACACTAACTTGACCTAATATTTATCAAACACTCCACTACAAAGCATTCTTTTCAAGTACACACGAAACATTTACCAAGATATCGTGGACCAAACAACAAGTCTCAAGAATTTAAATGGATTCATGTAATACATGGTATGTTCCTGGCCTTGGCAAAGAAATTAAATTATAAATCAATAACAGAAAGACCTGTGAAAAATACCCTAATATCTTATAAATATAGTTGTAGAATTTCTCAACAAAAATGTAGATAAACAAATCCAGCTATATATAAAAAGATAATGTACTTCCTAAAAACTACAGTCCCAATTTAATATTAAGAAAACACTAGACAAACTCAAATTAAGGAATATGCTACAAAAGCCATCACTACTACTATTCAAAATAGTCAAAGTCATGAAAAACGAAAAACTTGTCACAAATTGGAGGAGACTAAGAAGACAATGTCTGAGTACAATGATGGTATACCGCATTGGATCTAGTCTCAGAAAAAAAAATTTTAAAAAACCAAGAAATTAATGGACAGATTGTTGAAATTCAATTGAAATATTTAATTCTGTTAATAATATTTTACCAATGTTAATGTTTATAAATTTTAATAAATATACCGGGATTATTTAGGTGTTAACATTAGGAAACCTGGGTGAGTGGTATATGGGAACTCTAATGTCTGTGTGATTCATCAAGAAATCTTAAATTATTTCTAAATAAAAAGTTAAAACCTGTTTATAAAAAAGTAAAAATTATAAGTGACAAGAGACAAAATCCAACAAAAGAGATACAAGACTCATTTGGATCAAATAATAAAGCTTGGTGAAAAACCTGAATGATGTCAGAAATAGAAAATAGCATCATTTTTCAAAAATAAAAAATTATGTGTAGAATTAATAGTATAAGAATGTTCTTCTATTACAAAGTGTTAGGAATAAGGTGATACATGGGAAAATTTTAACTAATGTAACTTATGGCAGATAGTTAACAGTAATATTGTAATATTTTTGCAGCAATGGGAATGACAAAGAAGATACTGTATCAATTCTAAGGGTCAATAATAGGGGAGTATAAGAGGGTATGAAGTTTTTCCTTTTGGAATAATGAAAAAGTCCTAAAATTGACTGAGGTGATGACAGCACAACTCTGTGATGAAAATGACCACTGAATGTACACTTTGAATGGATTGTACAAAGCCTGGGACTGTATAACACAGTGACTTCTGTGGTGGATGATGAACTGTGGTTAACAGAACAAATATGAGAACATTCTCTCATGAAATATAACAAATATGTAAACTAATACAGGCTGTTAATGACAGGATGGGTTTGGGGGAAAATACATCAAATGTAAGATATGGACTATAGTTAGTAGTAATATTTTGATGATGCTCTTTTATCATTTGTAACAAATGTTCCACAGCAATGCAAGGTGTTGGTGGTGGGGCAATGTGTGGGAGCCCTGTATGTTAGGCATGTTTGTTTTGTAAATTCACAACTTTTACCATGCACTTATTGTTTATGTACATGTATGAATAATATACGTCAATAAATTTTTTAAAATGAAAAAACACAAAAAATAAAAAATAAAAACTCATAGCATCATATTATATATATTCAGTGTTGTTCTAATTAATATCCTCACATAGTTTTTTATGAAAGCTGACAATCTAATTCTAAAATGCACACCAAAAAAATATATAAAGAGATATGGCTGAAGTATAGCCAAGAAAATTTTGTAAAACAAGAATGGGGCTGGGAGGAGTGGGGAGGAGACTTGCCATACCAGACATGGCCTTTTAATTGTAAAGTTATAGTTAGAGTTGTATTGATTAAGGAATAAATAAGTTCATCAGTAGAACACAGCAGAGAGATCAGAAACAGAAACTTGGCCTATGATAATAGAAACATCATACATCAGTAAAAGAAGGATGTACTATTCAATAGAAGAGGATGGAAAAATTATCTAACCTCTTTGCAAATATATATTAGACTTCTACATCACACTATTTATTTTTAAAATTCCAAATGCATTAAGATCAAAAGATTAAAAATAAGAATGCAAAATTTAGATGGAAATATATGCAATGTCTTTGTGACATAGGAGTAGGGAAATATATCCTAAAAAGGCATTTAAAGAAAAGGAAACATACACAGATGATAAGCAAATGAAAAGATATTCAAACTCTGATAATCTGGAAATTGCAAATATGAAAAAATAAAATGCCAATTGATACATCAGACTGGTAAATATTAAATCTGAAAGTACCACACATTTGCAAGAATATAGAGAAAGGAAAATTCTCATAAATTTCTGGGAATTTAATTTGGTACAATATCTTTGCAGTAATTACTATAATGTTCATGCAGTATTATTTATAATACAAAATTTTAAAAATTCACTGAGTTATTATATAATAGTTAAATAATCTACATGTATTAATATTAATTTTTAAACAATATTGAATGGAAAAATAAGAGCAAAATAAAGAAAGATATATAGCATATGAAAACATATCTACAAAATTTAAAATGCACTAAAAAGTTACATGTATGTGAAATAAAATATAAAGCAGGATGGGAGATACCAATATCAGTGTAGTGGAAAAAATATAGGCAAGTACAAGAAAGGATTCAATTACCTCTGTAACGTTTTATATCTTAAAACAAACCACAAGCACATGTGCCAAAGTATTTTAATTTGTTTAAAACGAGGTAGTAGACACTTTAAAAAATATTTTTCTCTTTAGAGAAATGTCTGTTTAAGTCTTTTGCCCATTTTTAAAAATATAATAAACTTTATTTTTAAAGAGGTTTTAGATAACAGCAAAGTTATATTGAAAGTATGAAAGATTCTCATGTACACCCCTCTCTCTCCCACATCATCCCCTAATTTTTTTAATGTAGCAGTACAATTTATTATGATGTATCTGTAAAAGCCACTCATTTTAAAAATGGCTCACTTGTGGTAAGGGCTAACCTACCTACAGTAATAATCTAAAAAATAAAACCATCATTGTGACATTTATCAGTACTTCACACATCTGATAAATACTGCAGGAGGCAACTACCATTGTTATAACTTCTTTAAAGCCAAAAACTTAAGCACAAATCAGAATTAAGAGAAACTTCAGAGTGTTCACATTTGCATGCATTTTTGGCTGAACTTTCAAAGATTCAACATATAACAAAACCACAACTTTTAATCAAAGTGAAAATAAAAACATATAAGCCTTGTGACAAACTTACTCTACAGAAGCAAGGAAAACAGAGTGAATAGTAACAGCAATATATTTCTAGGAGAGAAACAAATGGCCAAAAAGCACATGAAAAAATGTTTAATATCACTAGCTATTAGGGAAATGCAAATCAAAATGACAATGGGATATCATCTCACACCGCAAAGAATGGCCATTATTAAAAAAACAGAAAACAGTAAGTGCTGGAGAGGATGTGGAGAAATAGGAACATTCCTGTACTGTTGGTGGGATTGTAAAATGCAGCCTCTGTGCAAGACAGTTTGGAGGTTCCTCAGGAAGCTAAATATAGAACTGCCATATGATCCAGCAATTCCTCTACTAAGAATATATCCAGAAGAACTGAAAACTGTGACACGAACAGTCTGCACACCGATGTTCATAGCGGTATTATTCACAATTACCAAAAGATGGAAACAATACAAGTTTCTATCAACCAACGAGTGGATAAACAAAATGTGATATAGACATACGAAGGAAGAAATGAAATTGGGACACATATGATAACATGGATGAAGCTCGAAGACATTTGCTAAGTGAAATAAGCCAAACACAAAATGACAAATATTGCATGGTCTCACTAATATGAACTAAATACGAAGAAAAAAATGCATGGAGTTAAAACCTAGAGTATAGGTTACTAGAAGACAAGAGGAAGGCTGTGAAGGAGTACTGATGCTTAATTTATGTAGAAATTTTAATGAACTTAACTGTAAATGTGTAGAAATGGATAGAGTTGATGGTAACACGTTATAGTGAGTAGCAGCTGGTTTATAAATGGGAATGTGGCTGAAAAGGGCAGTCTAGGGATGTAAATGTCAATTGAAAGAAAACTAGAGAATAATCTAGGGACTGATAGTGAACCCAGAAGTGGATGAGAATTGTGGTTAATAGTACAAATGCAAGAATGTACTTCTGTGAACTATAATGGATATATGTCACTATTGCAGTGTGGTGGGAGCATGGAGAAGCATGGGAAAAATACAATTAATGTAACCTATGAACTATAGTTAAACGCAATACTGTAATGTTCTTGCATCAATGCCAAAGGTGTACTACGTTAATAGTAGGGGTGTATGGAAAAAAATATGCCAAAGGTATGCTACAGACCATAGTTTGTGGTAATTGTCTGATGATATTATCTCATAATTTGTAACAAATGTTCCACAATGGTGTGGTGTGTTGGTGAAGGGTTGTTGTATGGGAATTCTACATGTGCATGATTTTGTAAGTTCACAACTTCTGTAATGACAATATATTTTTTTTAAAATTTTTCTTTACTTTCTTATATGTTTGAAGTATATCCTAAAAAAAAGAGCATCACACACACACACACTATAAAAAGAGCTATATATCATGACCAAAGGGGATTTCCAGAAATGCAAGCTTGCTTTAACATCTAAAAACTAAACTAGCTAATTTTGCCATATTAACAAACTAAGAAAGAAAGAACATAAGATTATCTCAATAGATACAGAAAAAACATTTGACAAATCCAGCACCCATTTCTGATTTTAAAAACATAAAACTTTCAGCTAAATAAGAATGTAAGGAACTTGCTCAACTTTTATAGGCATCTATGAGAAAGCTACAGCTAAGGTCGCAATGATTAAAAATTGAATGCTTTCCCTTGATGATCAGGAACATGACAAGGATTGCTCTGACCATTTTTATTCAACATTGAACTGGAGGTTCTGGTCAGTGCAATTAGGCAAAAACATAAATAAAGAATCCATTTGGGAGAGGAAGCACTAAAACAGGCATCATGATGGTTTGTGTAGAAAATCTGATGCAATCTACAAAAAAGTTCTAGTAGAGCTACTAAGTTAGGTTATTAAGATTGCAGGATGCAACTTCAATATACAAAATCCACTGTATTTCTATTTACTAGCAGCAAACATTTTGAAACTGAAATTTTAAAATTATCATTTATAGTAGTGTATTAGTCAGCCAAAGATGTGCTGATGTAAAATACCAGAAATCAGTTGGTTTTTATAAAGGGTATTTATTTGGGGTAGAAGCCCACAGTTACCAGGCCATAAAGCATATAAGTTACTTCCCTCACCAAAGTCTATTGCCACCTGTTGGAACAAGATGGCTGCCGATGGCTGCTGGGGTTCAGACTTCCTGGGTTCCTCTCTTCCTGGGGCTTGCCTCTCTCTGGGCTCAGGCTTGTTGACTCCATAAGGCCAGCTGTAGACTATCAAGTGAACAGCTTGATCTTCTTGATAGTCCAGCTTTTCCTGGAGCATTCTCTCCTTCCTCACGACCAAGCTGCTCTGTGGGCTTACTTCCCTGGGCTCCAGCATCAGAACTCCAACTCAAAAAACTCCAATTCTGTTCTTTGCCATGTCTTTTATCTTTGAGACTCCACCCACCAAGGGGTGGCGCTCAATGCCCTACTGATGTGGCCCAACCAAAGCCCTAATCATAACTTAATCATGCCCAGATGAACAGACCAGTTTACAAGCATAATACAATATCTAATTTTGGAATTCATAACCATATCTAACTGCCAAACTGCTATTTAGTAGTAAATCTGACAAAAATACAAAAGACCTAGTTAATTATATTTGTCAACTTGACTAGACCATAGTTCACTGTTAATTTAATTAAACATTAATATAATGTTGCTACGAAGGTATTTTGTAAATGCAGTTAACATCTAAAATCAGTTATCTTTAAATAAAAGAGATTACCATTGATAATGTAAGTTGGTCTCATCCAATCTGTTGAAGGCTTTATTAGCAAAAACTGAGGTCTTCCGGAGAAGAAGAAATTCTGACTCAAGACAGCAGCATAAATTCTTCCCTGAGTTTCCAGCCTACTTGCATGCCCTACAAATTGGTTGTTTCTCTGAAGAACCCTGAATGATACACATGTACACTGAAAACTACAAAAATTGCCAAGATTAAAAAGGGACATAAATTGAAAAGTTACAGTGTTTTTAGAAGAAAATATTTTTAAGCTGTCAATTCTATCTATCAATTTAATGCAATACCCATTAAAATCTCAGCAGGCAAAATTTTACATTTCACATGGAAAAGCAAAGGAGCTAAATAGTCAAAAGAACCTTGAAAAAGAAGAATAAGTTGGAAGGTCAACCTTACCTGATTTCAAGATTTTTTATAAAGCAACAATACTCAAAACTCTGCTTCAGAAAATCCACACATACAACCAAAATATAAATAAATCCATACATATGACCAAAATAAAAATAACTCCTTAAAATTGATGATGTTTTTTTAACATTTTTATATGTTCAGTATTCCTGTTGTATGTATAGATTAATTTTTGAACAATTTCTATGTGAATTAATGACCAATTTATGCAATATTTAATAATCTTAAAAGTGCCTCTCACCAAGAAGAGTTTTATAAAAACTGAAAAGCCAGATACCTTAATTGCTTGAAAACAGGAACCTGAGCTAATTTAATGCTAAGCAATCTTATTGGCTCCATCTAGTTCATTAACTGTGAAGATAAAGTAATCCTGAGAGGACTATGTTCTTGATGCAGAGAAAAATAAACATAATTCCTTTCCTAGCACTGAGCTCTACAACTCTCTATTGCAAATAAGGGATATGAGCAAATTCTGCCATTGCTCACCTGCAATCAAGATTTATTGCCCATTGGTATAGACCTATTAGTGGAAAGGACCTGAAACAGTCCTACCCAGGAGCTCTACTGGGATCCATCCAGAAGTCAAACAGCTCTGCCTTGCAGCTGTATTCAACACTGTCTATCCTATCTGACCTCATCTCATAGACAAGCTCAAGAACCATGAGCTTGGTGTGTAGATATCTGAGTCAGTCTAGTCTGTGGCCATGCTTTAGATACATTATATATGTTCAACAAGAATATACACTATTCTTTTCTGTAAAAATCCATTAATTTTCATGCTTCCACATGACTTTTTGGTTTTAATATCATGAAAATTCTTCAGGAAAAAATTATGAACTTCAACCTTCCATATCTTGGCAAATAAGAGTATCATACCCACCCTACCCCTCCCCCCACCTCCATGGCAAAGGAATAAGGTACAGAGGAGATGATAGCAAATCTAAATTCCTCAGGAACAAATAATGAACTTCAACCTTCCATATCTTGGCAGATAAGAGTATCATACCCGCTCTACCTCCCATGGCAAAGGAATAAGGTACAGAGGAGGTGACAGCAAATCTAAACCAAGTCAAAATCATAAGGAGAGATTGCAAAATAGGGTCAAAAAATGGGAACTTGGGATGGTGTGAATCACGATAAATTGTTAGCATATGCCCTTTCCCACTTGGAGTTCCTACTCTTGTCATCATATATATATATATAAGTAAGCTCACAAAACAATCATGCATAATGTGCAGAATTCCCATACATCACCCCTCCACCAACACCTTGCATTGTTGTGGAACATTTGTTATAGATTGTGAAAGAACATCATCAAAATATTACTACTAGCTATGGTCCACAGCTTACATTTGGTATGCCAGGGCACTCTACCCAGAAAAGAACTTTGGAACCAGGAAAAGGAAGAATAGGGAATTAATGTCAAAGAAATATTTTAATGCCAATTTTATAGGTATAAAAAATAAAGATTATTAGAATATATACAGTCTAATATGAAGAATCTTGATATTTAGAAAGAATAGTAAGAGAGATTCACAGCTATAAAATAAAACAGATTACTTACAAAGAACAAAGTGCTCTGGAAAGAAACAAATAAAGATGAATTTCAGGAACTGATTGAGGAAGTTACAAAAAAAGGAAAGATTGCAGATCCTAATATATGAGGACCTCTGTGTAACTTATATTTGGAGGGAGGAGGAGGATCCATGAAGGACATTGCACAATGGAAACTGGAGAAATGAATGGGAAAAAATGTGGGAAAAGTCCATGAAATACTTTTTAAATGGCAGTCAACAGAATCAAAATATAAAGAGAGTCAAAAGATGATAACTGAAGAATCACTGAGCTCAGTGATGAGTTCACTTGGAAGGAGAATTGCCAAAGAGTTTAGTATGTGAAAGACCTGAAGACATTACAGTTAGTCTGTTTTTTAAAAAGCTCTGACTGTAAAGAGGAGAAAGAAAGTACAATTAGAAAAGGTGATCATTGATATTGAGACAAGGCTGGTTGATTTTGTTAAAAAGGGGGAAAATTCAAGTATATGGCATCTACCAAGAAGAGAAAGAACCAGGAAAAGTGATGGTAAGCATCATAGTCTAGAGACAGGAACATTCATTAATTAAATACATTGAGTAAGTGCAAGACATGAAACCAAAGCACTGATGAAAACTCAAGCTTTGGAATCGAGAATGTTCTATTTTTTCCTAAAGCTTGAAGTGGGAGAATAAAGGTAGGATAAAGGTACAGAGAATGTGAGGTGAATAAGAATTAAAACTATTTACATCAAATGACTTCAGTCTTATAAATAAGTTGGCAAGGTCATTTGCTGAGAGGGGGGATATTTAAATGCTACTCAAGACATAGAAGCATATTTATTTTGCAGGGTTGACAGATTTAAAATCACCAGCATCCATTGAAAATAACATGGTAGCATATAACTTAGTTGATCAAGGAAATTATCTTTTTCTGTATATTTAAAGAAACGGAACACCTTTTGTGTCATCCATGTTTTGAAGGAGAATTGAGAGAATAATTCAGAGAATCAAAACAAAAGAAATCCTCCAAATACTAAACAAAAATGAAAACAATTCTTTTTTTTCTTATCACATATATTAAAATTCAGAAAGGAAGGAAGTTAGAGGGAGGGAGGGAGGGAGGAAGGGAGGGAGGAGGGAAGGCCAGCCAAAAGGAAATCCTTATTTTTGAACACTTTTAGAAAATAGTTTGTCAACGGCTGAACTCAACCCACTAGACAAAGAAGCAGAGAGGCTACTGTTGCATAAAAGTGCTTAAACAAAACTATATATACCTCTGTCAAAAACATAAACAAAATCATCAGTTATACCATCCAGTTTCACTCACCTACAAAGTAGTGAATACAATTTATACATCACAACACAATTCGTGTCATCTGTTTGCCAGGCAAAATCACAAAAAATGCAAAGAATCTAAATTTACATATATACTACATGTTCCTTGTGAGTAGAACAACACATTAGAATGGCAAGAGCTGGAGTGTAATGAGTGTGTGTGTGTGTGTGTGTGTGTGTGTGCAAGTATGTGTGTGTTGGGAATGGAGGCTCCTTAATAGTGTTAGACAGAAACATTTAGCCCAGTATGGGTTGCTTTTCAGGTCTATCGCATTATTATACACAATAGCAATGTACATCTTGTCCTAACTGTTATGGGCAGAAATGATCCCCTATATGGGACTTAAGTCTTCCATGTTTGTCTCTTGATAGGGTAACCACAGGCTAACCATGATCTAGTGATTACCTTGGATAAACATTAATTGGTTTAACATCCAAATTATAAATAGTGGAGTGGGTGTAGCGAAATGATTGAGCACGTGCCTCAACATATACGAGGTCCCAGATTCAATCTCCGGTACCTCCTAAAAAACAAAAAACAAACAAACAAAAATTATAGATATAGCTACAGATATCATACAGATATCCTTTTGCATGAGTATCTACAAATAAAGCTTATTTGCTCATCTTTGTGCCAGAATCTAGGGTTCAAAGAGGTGTATGGCCCAGGATCTGAGGGTCACAAATACTATAAAATGGCAAAATGTTGTGCTTTTAATGTTCTTCTAATTCTAGCAATCTCCCAAACAGTATCCTTTACTACCTATCTCATTGAAATGATGGTTTGAAGCAGGATGGACCTCAGAAAATTATGCTCTTAATGTTAATTCATTCCTGTGAGTGTAAACCTATTATAGGTGGGACTTTTGGATTAGGTTACTTCAGTAAAGTGTGGCCCAGGTTGGGTCTTAATTCTCTTACTAGAGTCCTTTATTATAGAGTGAAATTCAGATGAAGAGAGAGAGAAAACTACTGAAGAAAGAAGCTGAAAGCAATGAAACCCAGAAGACAAGGGAAAGACCAGCAGACACTGCCATGTGACAGAGGAGTCCAGGATCGCCAATCTTTGAGGAGAAAGCATCACCTGATGATGCCTTGATTTAGAAATTTTCACAGCCACAGAACTATAAGTTTGTAAGCTATTAAATCTCCATTCTAAAAGCCAACCCATTTCTGGTATACTGCACTTTGGCAGCCAAGCAAATTAAAACAACTATCAAATATTGAAAATGCAGAATATATGCAAATTGACAGCACAGACCATATTTTAGGTAAGGAGAAGATTATTTGAAATATATTTCTCCTTCTGTATGATTTAAATTAAATTGAAGTTTTAGAAAACTATGCAATATATTGGTCCATCTACTTAGTCAAGGAAATAACTATTTACCATACGATAAAATGTATTCCTTAAAATAAAATTTAATTTGTTTCTGTCTTAGCAAAGATAGGACTAACTAAATAATAACCTGCATGATTCATCATTTAAATATTCTGATGATAAATTTAATATATTTTTATTGAAGAATGCTTAGAAAATAAAGAGAAGAATGTGATCTAGGAAACAAAGATCACCTATAAACCATTAATCAGAATAATTGCTGTATATATCATTAGAGTATTTCCAACTATTTGCATTTTTATATAAATATAAGATTATATTACTCATTTTCCTTTTTAATAATATTTTTAA
This sequence comes from Cabassous unicinctus, assembly GCA_029593785.1. Taxonomy (NCBI): domain Eukaryota; kingdom Metazoa; phylum Chordata; class Mammalia; order Cingulata; family Chlamyphoridae; genus Cabassous; species Cabassous unicinctus. The sequence goes on along the minus strand of JAQZBX010001451.1, from coordinate 4,628 downwards.
TTATATGGATATTTGGATATTTTCATGCTGCTTAATATTCTTCTATTGATTAGAATATAATTTTAATCAATGTCCATAGTAATGGGTGGGCATTTTTTGCCAAATGCTGTTAATAAAAAACAAGGCTTTGAGGATAATTATCCAAACTTTTTTATGTAACAGAAGAAACATTACATTCCCTTTAGTAATATAGAAGTGACATTTAGCTACCTTGTCAACACTGGTTCTAATGTATTTTAAATAGTTATCTACTCAGCTGTCCTCCACCCTGTGTCCTCTTGTTCTAATATGCATGTTTTGAATATCACTAGATTATGACCACTTCTCTGCTGTTAATTCTTTGGTCATTTTCTTTCCCCAAGCTTCAACATATGTGTTCATATTTTTGTTATTGAAAATAAGAGTTCTTTGTAAGAACTTTTTTGTCACATATACTACAAATATGTTCCCTAGGTCATTTTACTTAATTCATCATACCTAAGAGGTTGCCTCTGATCCCATTCAAACAGATCATTTTATTCAAGATTTATAAATGAATAAAGAGTTTTTACTTGTGCTTTGTGTGACAACATAGCCAGGAGTCCCAGTAATGTCAGTAAAACAAATATATTATGAGACTCTACAAAGAACCAGACACCAAGGTAAAGAGAAAGTGATCTTCAATAATATTGTCTTTCATAATTATGAAGACCATCAACATTTACAACACAAAAACACAATTTAATATTTTGAGGCTCTTTTCTATGTAACTCTCAAGTAATAGACGTGTGTATTGTCAAATCAAGAATTCTTTACACTTTCATTCTCTGACAATTTTATGAGAAGGGCAAACTTCTTTATCAGATGGGAAGTCCAAAAAACCTCAAAGAGGAGGGGACATATGAACTGAGTTTGAAGGATCATCGTACTATGGAAGAATCAGGATAAGATTATCCTATAAAAGGACACAAAAGAAATTGAAAGAACATGAAACATTCAGGAAGAGTGAGAAATTCACTGAGGGAGTAACACTGAACCTTGGAAGAGGGGGGCCAGTGATGACCCCTGAAAGATTAGGTTAGAACCAGATGAAGAAGGGTTCTGTATGCTATGCTGGAAAATGTATATTTTACCCTGTACTTCTCAAGAAGGGAAGAGTCAACTGAAGAAGATAATATATATAACCATGTAGCATAATGTCTTGCTAATCTGCTCGTTGTTACCAATATAAAGTATATTGACCTCAATTAAGTAATTTGTTAATAAGTTCATGTTATTGGTGTATCTATCAATTTTATTTTGGAACCAATATAACTTTCGAGGTTGATTTGGATTTCTCTTCAAAACCAATTAATGAGTCTGTAAATCAATTGTCCCATAACATAATTTTCCTAACAATGTGACCAAATAAAAACACATTTTGGAATATATTATAGTATATTCTCTAGACTAAAATTTACATTAACAACATTTCTTCCTTCATAATGAAATAACATTTTAAAAATATAGGGTGAAATTCAAATGTCTTAGCAATAAAAAAATTTAAACAATCAATTAAGATGAAACTAGATCAAGCTTTCATAGGATCAAACGTTTGTGCAAAGCAACTTTCTTCCTGGAAATGGTCACTAAGTTTAAAACAGCAGTGACAATAATGTAAGGGAAATGTGATACACAACAGGTCTTTAGAAAGCAGCTGTGCAAACAAAAGGAAGAATATTATGGAAAACCATGACACATTAAGAGACCTGTTGATTACATCGCATGTCTAATTCAAGTATTTTGCTTATAAAAAATCAAGAACATAGCCTCCAATGGTAAATCTAGTAGGTTATACATTGCCATCATATTGTTTGATTCATGTTTTTCACTTAACAAAAATCCCGTAGCTGTCTGAATCTAAAATTATCAGATTTCAGTAATGTGATTTTGTTCCAAATGCATTAAATATGTTAAATATGCATAACATTTCTGTATCTTAGTGTATTTGATAATGGCCAAATGCTAAACATTTAGAATAAGAATGAAATAAGATATTTTAAAATATCATATTTTGTGAATAGCTAGCAATATTAGTCTTTTTTTTTTCCCAAATGCAAGAGATTTGTTTTCTTGTCATGGTCATGGCAACAAACCAAAATGTTGTCACAATGACAGGTAACATGTCAGCTCTCTACAATTGACTGAGTATAAGCACTGCATAACCTTTTGCTTATTGAAAAATGTTTATATGATTTTTTGATATAAAATACTCTCAATGGCTCCAACCTAAATGAAAGGTCCTCCATTTAAAAGATAAATCTAATTCTTCTGAGCCCATGTTTTTATCATTTAAAGAATTTCTGTCTAAGCTCCATTGTTCTTTATCTAATATCTCTTCAAATATCCCAGGAAAAACCAAACACATAATGAATGGAGATAAATCAACTTTTGATTATCTTATTTACCTATTTAATATCTTCTGTTATAAAATATAGAAAATGAAAAAACCTTCTATATGCTTAAAAATATGATCTGTGGTACTATAAAAGGAATTTTGCTGCATTTTCCCTAAAACATTACATTAAAAGTACATACAAACAAAAAAATTAGAAACTCTATTAGGCCTTTTGTTTTAGTTTGCTAAAAGCTGCTGGGAGCAATAAACCAGAAAAGGGTTTGGTTTTAAAATGGGGATTTATTAGTTCAAAAGCTTACAGATCTGAGGCCGTGAAAGTGTCAAAATCAAGGCATCATCAGGATATCCTTTCTCTCTGAGTTGCAGCTGTGGACAATCAGGCTTCTGGCAGTATCTACTCAATCTCTTCCTTCTGCTCTGGCCTTCCTTGTTTCCAGTGTTTGCCTAAAGAGGCTTCCTCTCAGCTTCTGTTCCGTTGATTTTAGCTTCAGCTCCCAGGGCCTTCTCTATCAGCTTCTGGGTCCCTCTTTGTCTCTGCAACTTTCTTCCAGTATCTGCAGCTTTTTTATTCTTTCATTTATAAAAGACTCTAGTAAGAGGATTAAGACCCACCCTGGATCATGCAATCTAATCAAAGGCCCTTAACTAATGTAAGTTAATCAAAAGGTCCTACCTATAAACAGTTTACATGCACAGGAATGAATTAACCCTAAGCATATGATTTTCTGGGATCCACAAAAGTTTCAAACTGCCACAGCCTTTGATATCACAAATATTTCAGATCAGGATGAATCCATGACCCCTTTACTATTTTCTATCCCTCTACTTCCTAAATAATTTTATTCATGAAAACTAAGGAATTGCAAATGAATCACTATCAAAATAACCCCAATGATAATAATAATATCAAATATTTTTAAAGCCTTTTCTACTCCTCCACAACAACCCTTTACAGTAGATATTAATATTCATCCCATTTTTATGAAAAACATCACCTGTCCCTGTTGCCCAAATAGTCTAACTTTTGCCTTCACTATTTTTATCTTCAAAGATGGTTGAGAAATATCATTTTTGATCTTTCCCACTGGGCACAAAAGACCATTTAATTTCTGTTTCTCTATCTGTAAAGGTTAAATAACTTTCAGAATCATTATCTCCTCTCTCCAACTCTCCCCTGACTGCTGCCAGCATCTGTTTTCAGTCCTCCTCTACATACCTCTCTCTTCATCTCTTGGCCTTTTCTCTTTGACCTACATCACTGCACTGCTTTTCTCAATTTGCACTCATTTTTTCCTAACTCCTAATCCTAAGCCCTTCTTCTATTTCATATCAAGGTCATTGTTTTTATAGTCTCTCTTCCTCACTTCTACCTAAAATTGCTATATCAACAATTTTAAAGATTTGAGGTAAAATCCAGATGTTTATGTTGAAAAGCAGTGCCAAGTACTAGACATTTAATATAAACAATATGTTTACATTATTTTTACTCCAACCCCCTTGTCCTGGATAAAATATTTTTTAACTCAATAATTGAATGTGTGTAAGAAAGGATAAAGTGTTAAAATTATTAATTTGAAAAATCATGCTTCTAAATTATTTTCACAAATTCTTAGTCTACATTTACCTGAAGTGTAGAATTTGTATCTTAGCATCATTTTTAAAAGCAAATATATACCTTTATTTCTCTTTCTAAGCCTATTAAGGTTTGATTATGAAAGCAATTAGACTAGAGTATAAAGTTTATTTATACTGGGAAAAACAACAGTGGAAACATCTTATTTTAAATAGTTAATAAATTAATTCATTATAATACATCATTATTTGTGTTATCCAGATTCTTTTATATTAATAAAATAAAACTACATTTTTATTTTAAAAAATCATTATGATCAGAAAGAAAATTATGCAAAAAGGTGAAAAGAATTTTCACACTTCTGATACAAGTTTTAAAGAAAATTTAGGTCAAGAAAACCAAAATTACAGTCTCAACTCTGTCATTTTCTAGTTCTATGACCTTGGAGATTAACTTCTGTAAGACTCAGTTTCCTCATCTATAAAATAAAGACATAGTAATAAGTATCTCACAGTTTGCTATGAGGAATAAATGTGAAAATGTAGTTAAAGTATTTGGTTTAATGTCTAGTAAAGGATATAAGATCAATAAATTATGTTATTTTCATAATTATAAATTAATTGCCACTGCCTCAGTCATATAGGAAAAACTCAAATTTTATAAATACCTCTCCTGTAA
>JAQZBX010001450.1:0-82990 GCA_029593785.1 Cabassous unicinctus | reverse complement strand
GGGGGGGGGCCCAGGAAAGTCTCTGCAGGCCCATTTGGCTTCTGACTCCCTGGAGCCCCATGGCTCCTGATCTGCTCCCTCCCGCCCGCCTTCCTTGTTAACAGAGGCAAAATTAGGTTTCCTTATTAAGAAGGAAGGACCTTGGAAAATGGAGTCGTTTTAGAGAGCAGCTGGGGCGGCTATGGCTCGCTGGGAAAGGAAGCACTCCCAGATGTAGCGGGCTTGTCTGTTTTAGGAAGGGGCGGCTCACACGGTCGTCAGCGCTTCCAGAGCACCTGCTCCAGAGGCCCCTGGAGGTCCTAGGGGGCCTTGGTGGTCTCAGGCTTCTATGGGGTCTGCATCTATACAAATAGTTGCTTTTATCTGCTTTCTATTTTTTAGGGGTTCATTACAAGGGCCCCGGGCCTAAAGAGGATGGGAAAAGGACTGATCTAGGCCAACCCCTTAATTTAAGAAAATATGGGGGAAGCAGATGTGGCTCAAGAGGTTGGGTGCCTGCCTACCACACGGGAGGAGTCCTGGGTTCAGTTCCTGGTGCCTCCAAAAAAGAGAAGACAAGCAGATACAGAGAGCAGACAACCGGGGGTGGGGGGTGGGGGGTGGGAAAAATAAATAAAATAAATCTTAAAAAAATAAAAAAGTAAATATGGCCACTTGAGGCCCAGGGAGTGTCACACAGCAGACCAGGGAGGGGCAATGGATTCTCCCCTTTCCAGGACCAGCAGAGCATGTTGGAATTGGGGCCCGAATCTCCTGGGAACTCCCAGTGCAAGGTAATGCCAGAGCCAGGCCGGGAGGAAACAGGCCTTCCTGAGGTTAGGATGTTTGCTCAGCTTCTCCACTGCACAGAAGTCTTGCCTTCTCCCAGGCCCCTTTCCCACAGGATCTAGCTGCCCCTCAAATATAGTTTTAATGAGTTCCCCTCCCCCCACGTTCCAGAATCTCTTGGTCACCCAGAGCGGGGGCATCGTCATGGTTAGTCTCAACTTCCAAGTAGAAAAATCAAGGTCCTTAACTCTCTATGTCCTGCTGCACATTTAAAGCCTGCACATTTAAAGACCCTCTCTGGAGAGCAAGGAGGTGGATTCTGGGCTGGAGGAGCTGCCGCAGCTCAGATGTTGACTATGGGGCTCTCCCCCCTTGGTTGGAAGGCCCCGGGGTAGAAACAAGCGAGTGGCAGGAGAGGAGAGGTTAGTTTGGCCCCGTGCATCACGCTGCAGTTTGTGGGAAATGTCAGTGCACACAGTGAAATGAGAGTGCTGCCTCCCAGGTGCTGGGGCTGAGTCAGGGCTTTCTACTTCTCTCCACGAGGCAGGCATTTTTTATCTGTTTTACAGACGAGGACACTGAGAATGGGTAGCAGCCTAAGATTACAAGCTTGTCAGGGACAGAGCCAGGATTTGATCTCAGACAGTCTGGCTGGGAAGTCTGGGTTCTTTCCATGATAGGACCTCTTTTCAGACTGCAAAGGGTTAAGGTCATAACTCCTAACCTCCACGGAGAACCCTCAGGCCCTCATTGAGAGCAGGAAGGCAAAGGTTCTTCTGTTTGACTAATACTGGCTAATCCTGTTGCTCTGGTTTTTTTAAAAAAAGAAGTACTAGCTAATTGAGCAAGAGAGGCCTGGTGCTGGGGTGCAGCCTAGCAAGGGCTGTCCAGCAGGCTGGGCCGAGGGTGCAGCGTTGCAGAGAGCAGCTGCTTGTCTGACTAGTCACCCCGGACCCCAGTGTTCAGAGCGGCTCAGGCCAAGTAGCCATTTGCTCCAACAGCCTCCTTTCACTGATGAGGAAGCAGAAGCCCAGAGAGGGCAGAGCCTTGCTCTAGGTCACACAGCACTGGCGAGGCAGAGAGGGCAAAGCTGGACCTGCAACCCTGGAGTGGCTCATGTGCTGCCCCCCTTCCACTCCTCCTCCCCAGGCTTCCTCTAATCCAGCCTAAGGATGCCCCTGGAACGTGCTGTGAGGTGGGATCTGACTGACAGTGGGGGAGGGCTGCCTCGGCTGAGCAGCCTCCTGTGCTCTGAAGGGGGGCCTGCTCCCACCCCCAATGGGTATGGGGTTCTTTGTGAAGGTTCTGCAGGTGAGCAGCCCCCTCCCCACGAAGGCCGGCGGTGAGAAGGCTGCGGCGCTGCTGCCCTCTCCTGGCTGCTCACCACCCTGGCTCGGCCCTGCTCAGAAAGTGCTTCCAAGGCTGCCCTTAGGCCTGGCCCAGGCAAGGTGGGCTGGCAGGTCCGGAGGCCACCCCCTCCTGCCCCAGAGAGGGAAAGTGGAGCCAAAGGACACGAAGGGGGGCTTGCTCAAGGTCATGTGGTGAGTTACGTGGGTCCCGTCAAGGAAGTGTGTTGTACTGAAAAGTGGTGAGCCTCTTGGTTGTGAAGCTGGCAGAAGCTGGAGGCTGCTGGGGGAGGGACGTCTGCTTGGGGCAGTGGGCCAGACCCGATGGTGCCTTCAGATTCTGACACGCTCTGAGGTGGTGAGGGGAACTGGAGGAGTCCTGAGGCCGCCCTGCAATCCTGACTCCACCCTCATACTTGCCATCCTCAGGTAAGGTTCTTAACCTCCCTGAGCCTGGGATTCCTCATCTGTAAAGGGGTGAGCGCACCCCCCTACTTCCAGGATTGGTGTGTAATGGGCTCTGTCTATTCCAGGTGTCCCAGTTCTGTCTCTCCAGCTCCCGCTAAACCCCCCAGACCAGAGCCCTCTTTTCACTCTTCTACCATACTCAATGCAGGGGTGGGACTGGCGGCAAGGTACCTACAGCTGCTGCTGCTGCTTTGGGGTCAGGCATGAGACTGGGATCTGCTGCTGCCACTTGCTAGCTGTTCCACCTCACCCAAGTGACTTGACCTCTCTGAGCCACAGTTCCCTCATCTGTGAGGGGAGTACAAAGTGCCCTCCTTGCAAGGATGCCAGGCCAGGATCAGGCATACAGCTGGTGCTCAGAGATGCTGTATGTGAATATACACCCTTGGCTTCAGCAGGGAGTGCTCCGAGGCTGTCGGAAGTCTCTCGTTGACAGGCTGACTGGCTTCTGCTTCCCTCTCCTACCTCCTCTCCTACCCCTCTTCCCTCTCCTATGCTCCAGTCGCCTTATTTTTGGGCTGCCCCGGGGGCGGAAGCAAGGTCAAGGTCCAGAGAGGCCCAATTTCGAGGGGGTACCCAGAGAGAGGGCACAGCGCTACCACTGAAGCATGGGGTGGGGTGTGAGCTTCCGGCACAGCCAGGAGATCGGGGTTCTGAAGAGGAAATTGTGGCCCCAGGTTGATGGCGCTGGGGAGGGCCTGGAGCTCCGGTACTTCTGCATCCTGGAGCCAGACAGCGAGAAGGGGGGAGAGAGGGGCAGGGGCCTGCCAGCAGCCCCAAGGGCCATGTCACCTCAGGGCCTGGCCGGGAGTCCAGGCCTCCCACTTTAATTGTGCCTGAGCAGCTTGGAAGCCAGTGTGACCAAACTGTTTCTATTTGCTGCCCAAGGCTAAGTGGTTTTTAATTTATATCCCCAAAGTAAGCTGGATCCAGAGGAATTTGGAATTTTCTCCCAGAGGTCACCCAGAGGATGGTGGTAACCTGAGGGGGGTGGGGGGGTCAGCCTCTCCCTTCTAGCCTCCTCAGGTTCTCCGCCCTCCCCCTACCCTATCCCTCCCCCGGGGCAGGGCTTGGGCGGAGGGTGCCCAGTGGGGAGGGGAGATGGAGCAGCAGGACCTAGGGGCTCCCATGGGGTCAGTGGAATCAGTCTGCAAAGGGGCAGGCCTCCTCTCTTGGCTGCCTTGTCTGTAAGGTGGAGGTGACAATTCCTCCTCTGACCACCTCCCACGGTTTTCATGGAGAATCCAAGAAGATGCTGCCCAGAAAAGTGCTTCGGGCACTTCTGTGCAGAGAAGACTCTGCAGCTGGTGGGCCAAATGGCAGGCCCGAGGGGTGGGGTGGGGCCAAAGCCAGCCCATCAACCAAATGTCAGCTGGGGTGTGTCAGCTGGGGTGCGGTGGTGGGAGGAGGCCCCGAAAAGTTGGCACTGGGCCTTTATCCAGTTTCCCTTGCCTGGGAAGCCAACCCCTCCCCTCTGTCCAGTCAGGTCCCCCAGGGGCCTCTCTGGGCTCCCTCCTCCAGGCAGCTCTCCATAATCTCCCTATCTCACCCTCCAAGGACACACCCCCTTCCGAGCTCCAAGCAGATAGTATCCCATTACTCTCCTGCTCCCTAGCGGCGTTTTTCAGTTAACTAAACTCTCCTTTGCTTGGCCTGCAGGCCCCGTCTTGTTGGGTTTCTGTTTTCCTTTCAGGTCCCTCTCCCCCTCTCTGGTACTCCAGCCATACCTGAGCCTTCTTCCTGTTCCTTAGACAAATCAAGCCTCAGGGCCTTTGCACCTGCAGTTCCCTCTGCCTGCAGGATCTTCTCTCTAATCCCCTCATGGCTGACTCCTTGCCATTCAGGTCTCAGCTGAGAGGTCACCTCCTCAGGGAGGCTTTCCTCAGTCACCTCCCCTCCCCTCCAGCCTCTCTCACAGGGACTCTCACAGGGTAAGTTCTTTACTCCTTGTTCACTGCGCTCTATCCTGGGCCTAGCTGGGGCCTGGCCCCTTGCAGGACTCAAGGAAAGCTTGTAGAACGAGTGGATGGATGAGAGGGCCTGGGCAGGGCCGGTTACTGGTCATCTCCTGCCTGTCTCCCCATCTAAGCCTGGTTCAGCTTCAAGTCCACCCGTCCAAGGCAGGGCCAGGCTCAAGGCAGTGCTGGGAGCAGGTGGCAGCCTGCCTGGTCATACGTCATGATCCCCACCTTCTCCTTCCCCAGCAGCTGGGGTGCGGGTGAAGGGGCCTCTGGCAACATCTGTCTCTGCCCATGGGGCTTAGCCTGAACCAGGATCCCCACAAAGAGGATTAAGAAGTTGGGGGAGGGAGAGCAATGTCCAGCAGGCTGAGGACGAGAAGAACTGGGCAGTGCAGGTGACTGCCTGATTGGGCTGGGAGGCCCCTACGGAGCCAGATGGAGCCAGCTCCTGACAAATGGAGGAGCCCCGGGAAGGTCTTGGCTGCATGCCTATATGGCCAGGGAGTTGCCTCTCTAATGGCCAAGAGCATCTCCTCTAGAAGCAGACAGACCCCGGCTTGAATTCCAGGTTCACGTCTACCTGGCCGTGTGACCTGGGAAAGTCAGCTGTATCGACTTGGTTACTTCCTCCATCAAATGGGGAGATGGCAGGACCAACCTTGTGGGCTGGTGGTGAGGTGTCGAGACGGTGGATACAGCGTGCCACACTCAGTGTCCAGACACGGAAGAGGTGCTTCGTTATGACGCCTGTGTTATTGCCACTATTCTTTTCTCTTGGGGCCAGGGCCAGTCTGGGCCTTTCACATCCCTCTTGCCTGGAGCTTTATAGGAAATATGTTGCCCTTGGACATTCTTCCCACTGTTCGCAGGCAGCTGTCGTGGCCCCTCCTCTCTACGCCCGGGGTAGTAGCCATGCTCCCAGGAAGCATGCCTTCTGAGCAGCTGTCCTCACTGGCCACCAAGGTGCCCCTGTACGCATACAGGCCATGTGGCTGGGGACGTTCACAAGTAACAGCTCCTTCCACCTGGCTGCCAGCCGGCAAGCTCCTTAGCCTGGCAGATCATGCCACAAGCTCTGAGCCCAGCCTCTGCCCAGCCTGCATCCCAGACCCTTGCCAAGCTGAGTTGATTACAGTCCTCTGGGCCTTTGCACACGCTGTACCATGTGCCCAGAACACTCCTGCTATCCTCAGCTGCTTGGCAAACCTCTGCAGATGTATAAGTGGCTCCTTTCCTCAGTTTTCCAGGACCTTCCCGCCCCCCCGGAGTTCACGATTTACTCCCTCTCTGTGCTCCTTCAGCTTGTATGCAAGTTTTTTCAGTCATCACTTTATACATCTGCCTCCCCCACTAAAGAGGGAGTCAGGCTTGGTAAAGTCTTCATCCCTGGTTTTCTAGGACTTAGCAGAGGGGAGCGTACATGATAAATGAGGGCTAGATCAATGATGATTCGGATAGATGGATGGATGTAATAGGGACTCAACAAATGCTTCTATGAATGGGTAGGTGGATGGATGGATGAGTTCAACCACTGTTTACCTACATGAATGAATGAAAGCCTAGATCAAAGGATGGTGGAAAACCCTTCAAGACCCTCTCTGCTTTGCTTATGGTGGAACATTTACTCCCTATCAGACGGGGAACTCCCCTGAATAGGCCCTGTGCCTTTCTCGTCAAGTGTGGGGAGCTGCCTCCTGCATGGGGACTCCCCTGAGGGCATGTGGATGTGTGTGGCGGTGCACACAGGAGGGCCATTCCCCCCAGCACAGGTGTCTCCCCATCTCCCATCCCCCCATTGCCTGGCAACCTCCCGACACCTGGACAGGCCTGCTCGTCCCCAGTGGCCTTTCCGGGGTTTTGAGTGTGGGTAGGGGATGGGTGCAGGCTCACCGTCAAACAGCCCATCAGGCTCTGCTCGAAGGGCCGCTGGAAGGCTCGCGGGTCCCCACACCAGTCCAGCAGCTCCGTGGCGGCATTGTGGAAGTTGGCAGGGTTCTGTAAGTGCTGTGGGAGAGAGAAAGGAGGCGGCATGAAGTGCTGGGCATCAGGCCAGCATGGTTAGCATGTGGGGGTGGGGCAGCAGTCTCCCAGAAAGGGGCAAAGGGGCCGGCTTAATGCGCTTTCCCAAACTCCCTCTCATCCACCGCCCCCGAATCTCCACCCATCTCCACCCCGGGTAGGATGGGGATCACCCCATGGCACAGGTAGGAAAACAAAGGTCTAGAGAATGGCAATGATTAATTAGTGTTTCCCAGATGCTGGCAACAGGGTAAGGGAAACCGACAAAGTTCTGGGGGTGACATTTGTCTCCCATACTTGGGGCCTGGCTCTCTGATCCAGGACAGGCTGGCCCTGGAGATTCCTTCCTAATGAGAAGCCCTTGCCCCTAAAGTCCAAGTCTGGACCTCCACCAGGTCAGGCTTCAGAGCAAACTCTCCTATAGCCCCACAGCCTAGCAAGGTGGGGGGCAGGGTGGGCAAAAAGATGATTTTAGGCCAAGCTCAGCCAGGAAGGCAAGATCTGGCGCACACTGCACCCAGCTTACTTCCCATTGTGGTCTGGGGTATGCGGCTCAGCATCCCAGTTCCCCAGGCCCAGATTTCCTGGGCCTGCCTGGCCCGGCTCAGGCTGCTGGCAGGGCTGGCTGAGCTCAGGTTCCCATGGTCAGGAGCCCCAAGCCCATGGAGGCTGAGTTCTGGGGTGCCCAGCCTCCAGGTTCTGCTGCCAACCTCAGGCCACAGGGCTGCGGGGGAGCTGTGGGTGGGGCTGAGTGGCCCCCATGGCCTCCCCTTCATTCCTTAGCACGGACGCATGTCCTCCCAGGCCACTCTAAGTCTGGCACTGAGTCCAGCCCACGAACGACTTGCCCAGGGTCACAGAGCAGGTTAGGGGCAGGTGAGACCCAGTGGCGGGGCTCCTGACTGTCATCCCCTCGGGCCTGCAGTCAGCCCGGATGTGGCTCCGAGCCCAGGGGAGGGAGTGACCAACCATGGGTCCTCCAGGGGCCACGTGGACACATAGCTGGTGCCTGTGCTATGGTGTGACCCGGGCAAATGTGCCAATGAGCAGACCCGGGGTGCCGGCGGGGCGGCAGTGGGTGACTGAGGGAGGAGAGCTGCCCATGTGGGTCCCTGGACCTCGCCTGGGAGCTGGCATGCGGTACTAACTGCCCAAGTGTCCCGGGAAAGCTAGGGGCCTGGCTCCTCCCGTCCATCCTTTGGCCTACTTTGGGAGGCCCAGCTCTGTCATCCCACCGCAACACCCCTGGGGTTTCAGATGCCCCATGCCCCACCACCAAGAGGGCACTGGGGTCTGGTCCATGGAATGGGCAAGATCCTTCTGCCTGTCTCAGGGCTTCTGCTAGGGCCGGGACCAGGGTGAGGCGAGTGAGGCAGCTAGGAAGCAAAATTTAAGGAGGCGCTGATTCTAGGGGCTGACCCTGCACTTACAGACCCAGCAAGCGAGCACCTCCTTAAGTTTTGTACCCTTGGCACTTCATTCACCTCATCCAAATCTCCGCAATGGCTCCTGACCACCAGCCGTACCCCAATCCCAGACCCTGGTGTGAGGGCGGGTGTCAGGTGAGGGCTGGAGATGGGGCACCTGGCCATTGGATTGGAGCCACGTGCATCAGAACATCAGGTTCCTCTGGGCAGTGCATGGGTAAGAGCCAGGCTCAGGTAGCCGAGCCGAGCCCCGGGCCCAGCAGCTCTGTCTCCCCAGGTGGGTGGGGGAACCCCAGGGCAGAGAGGAACCCTTCTGGCCCAGAGTGACCACTGCCCACCCTCCTAGGGTCTGGGAGGGGGCCCCCCGCTCATGCCTGTCCCCAGAGCTTTGGGGAAACCGACTCAATATGTGCACTGCTGTTTTCAGTTTAGAAAGCACTTTCTTGTTCGTCCCCCACCTCACCGACTTCTCCCATCCATTCTGTCTCATTCCCCCACGGTGGACAAAGTGGCTCAGAGTGCAGCTGAGTACAGAGTAACCTGCCCTCGGCCCCTCAGCTGCAGGGCTGCAAACCCAGGATGGGCACTGGCGTCTCTGGGCTCTGTGCGGCTCTGGGCTGGGCCATCCTCTTCCCTCCAGAGGCTGGGCCCTTGGAGGCGTTCAGTGGCTGCCTCCTGCTTGGACGCCTGCACCTTCTGGCTGGAGTCCCAGGGGCCCAGGACCACGCCCTGATGGCTTCTGGCCAACAAGCGAGCCTGAACCCCAAGTGAGGCTGTCCAGTCACCCCAATGCCCTCAGCCTGGCTTGGCTACAAGGCTGGAGAAGCAGGCTAGAGGGTGAGTGGGGGGGTGGAGCTGGGTGGGAGGGGCATAGAGGCCTCCCAAAGGCAGGGCACAGAGCCCTGGCTGGAGCCGGGTCTTCACCCCTGCTCAGCCGGGCGCTCACCGCGTGAAAGTGGTGCTCAACTTTCCTTGTCTGCGAAACGGACAAACTCATCCCTTCCCTGCCTGCACCACAGCCGTGATGCAGGCAGCATTTCTGGAAACCCAAGAGGGTGTCCACAGAGTGCAGAGGGCAAGCCAGATGTGAGGGGACGGTGCTGTCCCCTGAGGTCCCTGCTGCCTTGGAGCAAAGGTGGGGAGGGGGTCTTAGGAGATGCCAGGTCCCAGAATTGGGAGGGGGGTACAGTGTGGCTGTGGGGTGTGCTGGGCTCTGGCGATGCACTCTGCTTTCACCTCCCACTAGCTGTTGACGCTGGGCTGGCCCCCTTGCCTCTCGGAGCTTCAGTTGCCCATCTGTAAATTGGGGTGATGGTCCATGGCTTGGTGGCGGGAAATTTTGTCTTTCACTTGGGGTTCCGTGACTGTAGCTGCAAAGTGGTTGGTGAAAGGGAAAGTTTAAAATGAGTAGAAAAAAATGTATTAGGATATCCTCCCTCCTTGGAAAAAAAGGGAGAGGAAAAGATGCAAGAAAGAAAAGAGGGCAAGCAAGCAGCAGCAGAACGCTCTGCTGCGAGTGGGGATTAAACAAGATTAGGCTTATGTGGCACCTGGCAAGGGGCCTGGTGCGTGGGGAGCTCCCCCGTGGGGCACCCCTCGGCTTCATCTCTCAAGGGCTGGTCTGGCCCTCTGGAAGCTCAGCTGCAGCTCCTGGCCCAGGTTTCGCACAGAGCTCTGCAAAGGCAGCTGCTCACTGTACTTGCTTTGCTGGGGACAGGAGCTCCTATGTAGAGAAACGTACCCTTTGAGAGCGTTGTGAGGAGGTCCCTGCAACTGCCTCTCAGATACCCTCTCTCCAATGTACCCTGCTCGGAGGCCATGGCGCATCTGGGCTCCACGTGGAAAGCCATGGAAATCAGCTAATTCCCTGCCCAGCAGCCTCCCCCTGCTAACTGAGTTGTTCCATTTATTTACGAGATGTCACACCCAATTAGCAGGGTCAGGCAGCTGCTACACGCTGCTCTCAGAGCTGCCTGCCCGCAGGTCAGCCATGGCACCCCCACCCCTTGGCAACACCCCATGGGGCTCTGGAGTGCAAGTGGCCTCCAAGGCCAGCCTCGGGGACCAAGTTGTATTAGGACCTCCAAGCACCCAGCCTTCCAAATTGCCTCAGCCTATAGGGCACCTCGTCCACACTCACCTGTCCACCCTTAGCCCCAGGTAGCTTATGTGGCTTTCAGCTGAGGCTCTGGGTGGTCACTTGAGGGTGGGTCTCATCAGTGGAAAGAACATCGGGCTCAGCTGTTCAGCTGCTCTGTGGCCTTAGCCAAGTGCCTTACCCTTTCTGTGCCTTCCCCCATGAGGTGGCTGTGTGCACAGAGACTGAGCAAGGTGGTGAAATGCACAGGATGGACCTGGTTCACACCCCATCTCAGCCACTGAGCCTCACAGCCCTGGGTGCGTTACTGAGCTCCAGCTCCCTCGTTTGTCAAGTGGGGTGGTAGCAGCTTGCAGGGCTGCTGCAAAGTTTAGAAACAATTTACGTACGGTACCCATCACGAAGCAGGTGCGCCATTCAAGACTGCTATTGCTATTCGTGCTCTGGCCTCTCCACGGTTCCTTTTTTCTCTTATGAGCTCCTTGAGGCTAGAAACAGCTATTTGTTCACCTCAGGAATCCGAAAGTGGCACAAAGTCTGGACCACGTAGGAATGATGGGTGAGCAGGTAACTGTCTGAAGGATGGGCCACCTGGCTGTGCAGGCTGCCTCCCTGACTACTCCAGAACGGGTCATCAGTGGCAGATGGAGGGGCCAGGGCTCAGCAGGGGGCGAGCTCGGTCAGCCTTTGATGGTCAGGGTTGGATCAGAGGCAGAGGCCTGCCTTGCTGTGGCTGCTACTGGACACTAATACCCTACTGTCATCGTCACCCCGCCCCCTCCAAAAGCCTGCCATTTCCACAACTCCTTAGAAGATCTGGGCTCCATCCAAAGACTCCTGAATCGGATGGGCAGAAACAGGGCACACCAATACCCAGACTGGGCATCAGGGGAGCCATCTACTTATCAACCCATCTGTCCACCAATCCATTTGTGAATCAAATGATCTATCCATCCATTCACCTGTCCATCCACCTATCCATCCATCCATCCATCCATCCATCCTCCCTCAAAAGAAACAATTCATCCATCTGTTCTGCCCACCTACCCTTTCGTCCATTCACTACTTTATCCATCACTCATCATCCATTTACACATCCACCTGTCTACCCACCCATCCAGGAGTTCATTTATCCAACCACCTATCCATCCAGGAATTTGTCCATTCATTCATCCATCATCTATGCCCACCCTGCCACCCATACACACCTAACTACCCCTCCACATGTCCTTCCATCCATCTGTTCCCTTCTCAAGCCACCTCTCAGTACCCCCTGCACCCTCTTCTACACCATGCTTGGGCCCTACTCCTGGGTGGGGCACTGGCTGGACTCTGCTGACCTGGAAATGAGTGTGACATGTCCTCTGCCCCCAAGGAACTCAGCCTGGTGGGAGACCTGACATACGCAACAAAGGGCCTAGAGCTCAATGGAGAAAGAGTGGGATGCCTGTTGGGTGCTCAGAAAGCACCCAGAGATGGGGGTGCTCAGAAGGGCACCTGGGGTTTGGGGAGGCTGCTGGGCACGGAATCAGTTGATCTGCACGTCTTCTCATGCGGAGCCCAGACATGCCTGTGACCTCTAAGTGGGGAATATTGTGGAGTGAAGGCACTGGCTCCCCCAGGGCCGAGGCAGGGAGGGGGAAGGTCCTGGAGGACAGATAGGCAGCAGGAAGCGGGGGGAATGAGGGATGCCGGCCATGGCGAGAAACAGGGTGGGAGGGAGGCGGGGGAGGCTGGTTACAGAGGTGAGGCAGGCCCGAGTCTCTAGGCTGTGTGGCCCCCTCCAGCCAGAGGCACGCACAGCCAACACATCCGTCATCTGCGGAGCATGCAGACATGCTCGCCTTTCTCTTCTGATTAGGTTACGGGGCGCCTGAGAATCCACAGTCCCCAACCAGCCGCGGCTGCCCTCTGGGGCAGCTGTGGAGCAGACGGACGTCAGCACGGAGATCTGTCTGCCTGGGGTGCAGGAGGGGGGCACAGAGGACCAGGGAGCTCTGGAAGGCCCAGGGGGCATTGGGACAGTCTGTCCACACTCACAAAGGTGCCACTGTCTGACCCAAAGGCAGAGCCCTCCGCCGGCCCTGGGTCTCATTCCCCAGCCATGGTGTGTGTGTGTGTGTGTGTGTGTGTGTGTGTGTGTGTGCAGGGCAAGGTGACCCCTGGCCATCCCTCTGCTCCAGCGGTCACTACTGAGCGTGCACCTATGATGCCCATTCTACAGATGCAGCCTGGTGAAGCGACGCCTGCATTAAGGCTGCACTGATGCGGTGGAGGAGCTGGGCTGCGCGTGCCGTGTTGTGAGGGGGCTGGTCAGCAGGGCCTCCACCCATGCTGGGCCCAGGGGATGGCCCAGGGTGGCCCGGAGAAGAGTCAAGGAGTCGATTCCTGGTGAGGCCGAGCCAGACGCGGGGAGAAGGAGTTGAGAGTGGGTCTGGGGGTAGCTCTGGGCCTGGAATCCCGGACAGCCATGGAGCAGGGTGGTGGGAATGTGTTGTTGTGGGTGGGGGTCACTGCTGCTGGCCCCCTATGGGTGGGGAGAAACTGGGTCAAAGGCAGAGCTGGGAGAGCATAGCAGAGCCCCGTGGAGGCGGAGGGGAGGGCGGCACGTCGTCTGGTTTCTATTCTGTGACCGACCGTGAGCAGTGGCGTAATTGGCGTTTGAGAGCTGCTCGGGCTGGGTTCAATCTGTAACAAGTCTTCTTCAATTTCCTCTCCTCAGACCCTGCGCGGGCTCCTGAGATTGCTATGCTTGATGCTAATGAGAGGACACACATCCCTCATTCCAGCGCAATAGCCTCAATTCCAACGGCCTGCCCCTCTGGGAGGCTCCATCTGGAGCCCAGGCTGGGTGGAGGGAAGGAAGGCAGGGTGGGGTGGGGGCCGAGAGCTCTGCCGCACCAGGGTCCCAAGTCCAGCCTGACCTGAGCAGGCCACCTGAGCAGCCTGTGCTGGTTACCTGAGCTTCCTGCCAAGTCTGCCAGAGCTCTAGCATGCCCTCCCTTTCCTCGAGATGCCAAGGTACGCGGGCATCATCGATGTGAGCTGACCACCCACCACGTACCAGGGCTGGGCTCCATGCTTTACCCGCCACATCCTCACAGCTGCCTATGATGTAGGTCTGCTCGGCCCCATTTGACATGTGGGGAAACTGAGGCTCAGAGAAATGAAGTGCCTAGCCAGAGGGCCCACCGTGGGAGCATGGGATTTGGGTCTAGGTCTGATTCCAAAGCCCATGCCCTTTCTGCCAGACCAGCTCCTTCCTAGAGTGAAATAACCTGTGCAAAGAGGACACCCTACAATGCTGCTGGGAGGCTGAGCCCAGTGAGTTGGGGTGGTGGGGTAGGTGGGTGCAACATTCCTGGCCAATTCAGGAGGGTGCCCAACAGGCTTCAATCCATCTTAACTTGGGGGCTGCTGAGCCCACTGTTAAGGGTTTCCCATCTCCAACAGGTGGAGATACTCATGGGCAAACTGCCTCTTGGGCAGGGGATGAGCCATCTGCATTGTGGGCTGTGTAACTTCAGGCTACTCACTTCCCCTCTCTGTGCCTCAGTTAACCTTTCCTGTAAGATGACCTAATTTCCTAGGACATGTTTTTCCCTGTGTCTTATGGCTGGAGCAGAGGGATGGGGGCGCTTACATCTGGGAAAAGAGGTGGTCAGGAGGGGGTTTCAGTACTAGGTACTTTACTGTATCTTCACAACAGCCCAGAGAGGGCCAGACGCTGGCCCCGAGTCACACAGCTGGGAAGGGAAGGGCAGGCAGAGGGCAGAGCTGGCCTTCCAGCTCAGGTACGGATGGTCCCAGCAATTGTTCTCACTAGGTGGGTGGTCAGGGGTTGGGGGCACCAGCCCTTGCCCACAGTCACCGCCACCCAGCATCTGCCCCACCCCAGCAAAGGCTGGCACTCCCCTCTGGCTCTGTCCATCTCATTTGCCTGCCCCGTGTCCGCGGGGATGGGCTTGGCCGGGAGGGGTTTGTGTGCCCAGGCCCCGCCCACCCACCTGCTTGATGCACTGCAGTCGGTCATTGGTCTGCTGGATGTGCCTGTCCATGGAATTCATTCTGGCCGTTTCGCTGGGCCCTACCCGAGAGCCATGAACGGTGTCCAGCCTGTGAGGAGAAAGGAGAAAGGTTTCACCGGGGTGAGGCCTGGCCTGCTGACTTCTGCCCTGGCCTCCCAGCTACCCTCCAGTCCGACACTGACACACTGACCCCAGGGACCCCAGCGGGTTCCAGGGCCCTGTGCGTGCTGTGGCGGCCCCAGCCTCCCAGCCTGCCCTTCCAACCTGCAGAGCCTGGGTGTCACAGCTAGAGCTCCCCATCGGGGTTGCGGGCAGGATGTGCTCCAGAGCGTTCTCCACGGGTGGCTCGGGTGAGCACTGGGCATGTACACCCGTGGGATGTGGACTCTCACACACGTGCTCACATCTCTATACGCATGTGTGTGTGTGTATCAAGGGTGGCTGGGGGAATGCAACCCTGCCCCTGACTCCTGGTTCCTCGGTATGGCTGTGTGTGTCTGTGTGTGCACACGTGTGCGTATATACATACACGTGCATGTGTGGGGCCTCCCCACGTGACCGCTTTGACTACCACGTGGTATAAGTGGCTCTCCTGCGGGGGGCCATGTACCCTCCCCCATGCCTGAGTACTCCACACTTCACAAAACACTTGCAATTCCATTTTTTCTCTTTGCCCTCCTGACAAGAAGGTGCGGGTGGGAATTAGCACCACCCCGTTTTCCAGATAAGGAGACCCAAAAAGGGGTGACCAAGGGAGCCAGTGTTAAGAGCCCAAAGCAGGAACCAGGGCTCTTTCTCCTACATGGGGTGAGCCCTGGGGGTCCTTGGGTGTCACGGGCACCAGTTCATCCTTCGAGAACGGGGGTGGGAGAGGGGCTCAGGAACATTAACATGAGCGTGACTTCAGGGAGGTTCTGGAAAGGCCCAGGAGTTCCCTGGCCCCTGCTGGGAGGCCACGACAGCAAAGGCAGAGCGAAAGGGGTAGGGGGAGAGAAAGAGATCGGCTCTCATAACCCCTGGTCAGGGTGCAGTTCTTGGGCCAAAGCAGAAGTCCCTGGGCCAGGCCAGTGGGCATTTCAGGCTCCAGATGCATGAGTCAGACATGGATTCCCGGACAAGAGGACCCCCTGGTCTCCTCTGCCAGCTGCCCCTTGAAGGGCCCTCACCTCCAGCCACATCATGAAAGGTCCCAGGTGCTGGGGCCACTGCCTGTGGGCCAGGCACCTGCATTCTCTCCTTTACGCCCCATGCCCACCCTCCAAGGCTGGAATTATGTCTGTTTTACAGATAAGGAAACCGAGGTCCTGAGACCTACCAAGTTCCCACAGCTAGTGAGAGTCTGGGCGGTACCTGTCTGCCTCTGCTTTCTAAGGCCTAGCTCCACACCACCAGCTATTAGCACCTTCCCTGGGGGAGCCAACATCACTGCCGTCCCCCTACCCCGAGCTTTGGGAGGACAGTCCGCTCCCCCTCCAAGGAGCTCTTGACTCCACAGCTCCTTTAAAGCAATTCTTTTTTTTTTTTCCCTTTAAAGCAATTCTTATTTCATTTGTGTTTGCGAGGGAAATTTGTTTGCAACCCTAAAAGGTCCACAAGAGTACCCGGTGGAAACCCACTCTCCCTGCCCCCAGGCCCCAGGTGCCACCAATCTCTTCATGTCCTTCCAGAGACTTTCAAAATATAGAAGCAAATACCTATGTGTGCTCTCCCCTGCCACCTTTTCTTTTTAACACAAAGCAATAGCATTCTATATGCATTACTCTGAACCTGACTTATTTCCTCTTAATAATATATCTTAAAGATTATTCCACATGAAGCCGTAAACAGCTTTTACATTTTACAAATGGCTGCACAGTATTCCAAGGTATGGGTGAACGAATGATTTATCCAACTAACATCCCAATGTCTACTCCCCGCCAGGCTCTGAGCTAGGCCCAGAGGCCCCAGGTGAGGCCCCTTGGTGCAGGGGGCTGGCGATCCAGCCCAGAGTGATAGAGCCTGAAGCTGTGTTCAAATCTTTAGTAATGCTAAGAGTGCTGCAGGAATAACCTGTTATGTCAGCCCCAGAAGACATGCATGAATTCATCTAGAGAACACACTCTTGGAAGCAGAGCTGCTGGGCCATTTGGGTATCCGGGATTCTGACAGGGGCCTTCCGGATTCGCTCTATCTTGGAGGTTTCCAGCAAAAATGTGAGGATGGGGGTTGTGCTCCATATTCATTTCTCCTCCCCTAACTCGGCCAACCATGTCTCAGCTCCTTTCCCCCACCTAGCCAGTCATGCATCTAGCCACTCGGATACCCTACTGCTCTTCCACCCACCATTCATCCATCTAAAGGCCTGTTAGTCCGTCCGTCCAACTTTCTACCCATGCATCCAAGCATCTTTAGTCTCCACTTGCTCGCATACACCTGCCTCCACGCGCCCAGCAAATGCTTCTTAATCCTATTTATGTGGGAACCAGTGCTAGAGCTATGGGGCATGCGGGGATTAAGATGAAATACTTTTCTCATGTTCGAAGAACTTTTGGTCCAAGCCTGCGTTCACCGCAGGTCTCCTACTAGCTGACCATTGAGTTCCTCTGAGTCGGGTGCTGCAGGCTCTAGGCGTAGAGACACGCTGCTAGTATATCCCCACTTTACAGATGAGGAGACTGAGGCTCGGAGAGGTTACAGCTGCTGGGGTCAGAATCCTGGCTTTCCCATCACACCCCAAACTCTTGAACCCACACTGGGGAGGAGCCAGGGGTCCCTGCTGGAGGCTGCTGAGGTATTGCAGGTGTGGGGGCGGGTGGAAGGCAGTGTGAGGGCATTGTTCTCCTCAGCTACTCCGGAAGGTCCCCCAGCAGGGGCTGCACTTCTCCTCTTTTCACCGGCATAGAGCCTGGGAGCCAGGGACCAACCACAATGGGGGAAGTGGGGGGTGGGGAGGGGCAGAGGGGAGCCAGAGCCATCTTTGGCACCCCGCGTCCTGGCCCCAGACCCCATCCGAGGAGGGACGATGGCAGTCTCCCAGGTGCCACGTGGTGCACAGGGAGCTGAGAAGGCCCACTCCCCCAGGGGCAAACACTAACTGCCAGGGTCCCAATAAAGAGGGCAGTTTCCACAGCCCGGGGTCAGGATTCCAAGCCAAAGGGACCTCTTAAACAAAGGCCTGGGTCAGCTCAGCTCCTGGCCTGAGGGGCCTGAGGGGAAGTACAAAGAAACCCCAGGCCCCTGCTGGCCTTAATCCCCATCCCACCCGCTGCAGCCAACCAGGACAAAGGGCCTGCGGTGGTCCGAGCGGCCAGCAGGGGGCGCTGGTGACGAGCTTAAGTGTCCAGAGGGTTAGAAACGGGCAAGGAGGAGACTCACGGGCTCTCTCTCTCCAGGACCCTCCCCCCTATCTCCTGGGAGCACCTGGGACCCCCAACCAGAAGGCGCTTGGAGCACATTCCTCTGGTCTTCCGGGCCCTGGTTTCCCCATTCGTAGAACAAGATGGTGAGGGAGAGGGGAATTGGGTGGCCTCACCAGGCTCCACCTCTAAGGAGCAACTTTTCTCAGAATGGGCATGGCATTTTGTTGAGGGTCAGAGACTCAGGAGGGCCTTGATGAATGCTTGTTGAACGGCTGACAGACAGTTTCTGGAGGCTGAGGGAGCTTGGCCCACCCAGGGAAGCCCTGAGCTTGCACCAGCAGCTACCTAGGGCCCAGAGGCTGTGCTTCCCTGTTGAGCCAAAGCAGGAGGGCTGCAGGTCTCATTTTAGGAGGAACTTCCCTGTAGCAAGCAGCAAAGTGGGAAGACAGACCTGCCCAATTTGGGCCGGTCTCCCTGCCTCTTACAGGCAGGACCAGGGTGGCTTCTGGATTCAAAGCCCAGTATATTGATGGCTCAAAGTGCTTTGGCCCTCCCGTCCCCTACCCCAACACTTCAGTGGTTTTATTTCGGGGAGCCCAAGGCCTAGACATGATTTGTCCAGGGTCGCATGGCAAGTCTGGGCTGGGACCAGATCTTGGGGGCTTTTCTCCCAGGCCAGGGCTCCCTAGTGCAGGGACTGAGAAGCGTGGTGGCTGGGCCTGGGATGCCTGCGTAACCGGAGGTGGGGGGCTGGAGGGGAGGCATCGCCAGACCATAGGGACGACGGTGTGTCACATGCTTCTTAGGCCAGAAAAGTACAAAATGTCTGGCTGCTTAAGATGGCATCCACAGGTGAGGTGACATTTTAAACTGCTGAGATCAATGGTGGAAAACTGGAGCATGCCAGGGCTGTTAACACCAGGAAGCATGTGGCTGGAGGCTCCAGTCCTTGCGGAAAAAGGGTCAGGGTCCTGGAAGGCTAAGGGGCCCAGGTATGAAGGTTTGGGGTGAAGGATTCTTGGGAGTCAGCTTGCTGAGAGGGGCTAGCCATTTGTTCCACACCTGCTGTATTTCCAGTGCCAGTCCAGGCACTTTGCATTGCCAATTTACCTAATCTGGAAAAGGTTCAGAGAGGTGAAGTGATTTGCCCAAGGTCACACAGCCAGGAGGCTGCTGAGCTGAGATTCAAAGCCTCCTCTAAATTAATGTGTTGCTCTTTCCACTCTTCCAACCTTGAGGGCAGCACTTCCCTGAATTGCCAAGGCCAGTCTGGGACTGAGCCCAAAAAGATGTTCTCCTGTTCCCACCAGCCAGTCCAGGCTGTCCACTTGCTCCCAAGGCCGCCCCAATGCCCCTCCCTGCTCGGCTGGCCGGCATGTGGACTGGAGAATGTTTGGTGGCCGGCAGAGGTCGCCCTCTGCTGCAGGACCGCCTGCTCGGGTCCCTGTGGCTGCTTCTCTCTCCTCACGCCTGGTTTCCTTTAAGCCTTTACAAGTTCCTACAAATCCTCCGTGGCTGCACAGCTCCAGCGCCTGCCTCTGCCTCGACGCCCTCCCAATCTGGGGACGCTGTTGGTCTGGCCCCAGGTCGACCCAGGGCTTCAGCCCATTCTGCGGCCGGTCTGTGGGGCTGAGGACCCTCCACCTCTGAATGGGAAGTGGGCTCCAGAGGTGACCCCCAGCCCTGCCCCTCTCCTGGAAGCCCTGACTCTGGTACTCTCCTGTCTGAGCAGCCACGAGCTTGCAGGCAATGAAACCTGGAAGGGACCCTGGCTGGGTGCCGCCCCTGCTCTGCCACTCTCCTGTTGTGTGACTGGGGCAAGGTTAGCCTCTCCATGCCTCAGTTTCCCCATCTGTAAAACAAAGGGTTGGGCTGGTTGGCCTTTGGTAGCCCTTCAGACCCTAGTATCTTAGGGTTTCTGTGTCAGGAGCTCCAGCTGTTTGGAAAGCTCCACCTTCACAGCATAGAATACTTGGCTTTGAAAGTGCAGGGCCTGTCCCAAGGCAGGCCCGCGGGGAGCCTGCAGGCCCGGGGAACTCCGGGAGCACCGTTCTCACAGGGTAGCCCAAGACCACGGACGCTGCCACTTTCTTGGCTATGCACTTGGCCTTGTGCCTTCAGCTCAGCCTGGCTCCATGGCATGTACGGAAGTTAGCTGGTGGTGCCCCTGGGTTGGCCCGGTCTTCCTGACGCCCAGGTGGGCTCTTGCAGGGCTGGCTGAGCCTCCAGTTCCCGCTTCATACCACCTAGCACGGCGCTGGCCAAGGGTACCCTCAGTCGTGCTACCACAGTAGATGTGTTTAGGAAAAGTTAGCCACTCTAGCTGCTATACTGTACCTAGGGGGTCAAGAGCTGAGAGGTTGCTGGGACCACCCAGTCGCTTGCCCTCATGTGGCAGGATGGGGGGCAGAGGCCCAGAGGGCGAGGACTGGCCCCAAACCTCTGAGAGCTGAGCAGAGCTGGAAACCCATGTGGATTTTCTACATAGGGCCCTGGATTGTCTCCTGTTCTGAAAGGTTGGGGCCAGCAAACAGGCCCCAGTGGGCTCCTCCCTGGGAGTGGGGGGTGCTCTTAGCTGCCCAGGGGAATATGGAGTCCTGGAGGCAGCATCTTGGGGTGGCAGGATGAATCAGTTGGCACAGTGCGTTCTATTTCTCCCTTGTCAGGCCAAACTAGTGAAAACACATGCACCCAGGAAGAGGGAGGGGCATGTGCACACACTCACATACACACACCCATTTGCACACTCAAGAGTAGGTCCATGCACACACTTGAGTGCCGGCACAGATGCACTCAAGCACACACTCCTCATGACGGCTCGCACAGGCCCATGGCAGGGTCCCCAGGGGAGCTGTGTGAGCAGCGGTGCGCAGAAATGATTCCATCACGAGGCACGTCCGTGGGCGCGCAGAGCCGGCGGCAGGGTGGGGGGCTGCACCTACAGCCTGCAGAGCAGCCTGCACTCGGAGACATCAGCAGGGCGGGTGAGCTTGGGGCCTGCCCACGGCTCAGCTTGGCGGGACAGCGTGGGTGTTCAGAGGACCTGGACCATCAGCCCCTTCACCAGCCCTCAGACTCCGGGAGGCGCAGATGCCAGGGACTCGCGTTCAGCAGCGACCCACCTCCCTTGCATGTACCAGCATCAGGCAGGCTCCTCCTCGGCCTGGCCCCAACCCGCCACCATCCACATCCTCAACACGGGGCTGCCCCTGCCTCCGAGACCGTGTTCTGAAAATCACATCTCCATGCCGTTGCCTCATGGCCCTTGGTCCAGCATGCCTGGCCCGCTCTCCTCCATTATGGCCCAGTTAACTGGCACCCTCTTTCCTGATGGTCCCCAGCACAGCTGCTCACTCCACGTCTGTCCCCTCAGTGTCCCTTCATGCATCTCTGTCTCAGCGGTATCAGACAGCAGTGGGCCTCCCTGTCAGCCCTACATCTTCCAGCTAGGGGTCTCCAGAGCCTAGGCCCAGGCCTGGTACCCAGCAGGTGCCCAGCAGATGGACAGATGGATGGCCATCCTGGGGGTGCACTCGACATGGGGCGGCAAGAGCTGAGAACCCAGTGACCCAGCCCTAATCAGAGGACTCAGCCCCAAAGAGTGACACCCACACCACAGGCAGAACAAGGCCCATCTCAGGTGATCCATGGGCAGAACGTCCACGTTTTAATAGTGATGTTTTGAGCTAGAACAACTATCGCTGGTGAGGTCATGGCTATTGTTATTTAGGATGAGGCTAAGCAAAGTAGTGATGGCAGACTTAAGAGGACTTAAAGAGACATTTTTTTTTTTAAAGGAGGTAGCAGGGATTGAACCTGGGACCTCGTATGTGAGAGGCAGGTGCTCAATCACTGAGCTACACCCGCTCCTCAAAAGAGACATTTTTAACATAGTAAGGATAGGAGGCTGGTGGCTGAGGTTAGGGAAGCCCTGACTTAGACTAATGCTTTCCTTATCTTAAAGGTGAAGGGATAGAAGCTCAGAAATGTGGCCTCTGGTCCTCTGCCTGTGGTCACAGGCTGAGCAAATAGATCACCTCCAATCCTCAGGAGCCTGCTCCAGCCTGGAGGCAGATGGAAGAGAAGATGGCGGTGGGGACACAGCAGCAGTCAGGAGGAGGGTGACTTTGGCCTGTGCCCCAGGAAAGTCAGGGAAGGGCAGGGGGACAGGAGACAGGGAAAGGGAGAGGGAGGGAGGCCTTGTGCAGAGTGGGTCCGGGTGGGGGGCAGGCCCTGAAAGCCAGAGCTTCCTGGCTGCGAGGCTCTGGAGGCCCCCTTCCCTCCTGGGGCCTGTGTCCTCACCTGTCAAACAGGGAGGTGCACGCCCCCTCCTGCCTGCCCCACACAGCTATACCTGACAGCCTGTCCTGGACCCTGGAGCTCATCCAGACGGAAGCAAGGACTTACTGGGGAAGAACACATGTCGATGCTGCTCTGACAAAAAGCTGCCAGCTCACGTCCTGACCCACATCCGGCTGGGAATCCAGAATCCCAGCTGCACTCCGAGGCATGTGACCCTTAGCAGGCCTAGGCCATGCCCTTGAGGCCAAACCTTCCTGCCATCTTCTGGCCACACTCCAAATCCCAGACCTCATGGTGAACTTCCTCTGACAGCTTCTCTCCTCAAAAGGTGAAGGAAGGGCAGATTCTGGCTTGGACAAGGCCTCCTGGGTTTTCTCTTCTCCCCAAGAACCTGCCCCTACCTTTTGTTTCCTCAAAGTAAAGAAACTGAACGACAATTGAACCTACATGTGCCAGACACTAGGTTCTCTACTTCCATCACCTCACTTAAGCTTCAGAACTCTACTGCAATGTTACAATTATTATTACCATACTACAGTTAAAGGAATTGAAGGTACAATGGCTTGCTCAAGGCCATGCTACTGAGAAGTGGACTTGAACCCAGGTCTGACTACAAAGCCCAAGATGTTTTCCTGAATCACACTCTCCATGAGTATGTGGCAGGCCTCATCCCCTGGCCCTAACTGCCCTGAGCGTGAGAAAAGGGGCTGTCAGTGCTCTGGCAGGCTGGACGGGGCAGAGATGAGGACCCACAGGCCTGCCTGACACTGTCTGGTGCTGGGCCCAAGCCACAAGCCACACCCTAGGACAGCTGTGCTCAGGCAGTGGCCCTGACCTGGCTTTGTCTCAAGGCTCTTGCCAGTGATTCCAAAGGCCCAGATGCCACAAAGTGGGGAAGAGAGAGGGTGGAAACAGTTACTTGAGGGATCTCAGAAGACGAGGAGTGGGATGAGACTGGAGATGGAGGCAGGACCCCTCACCACTAGCTGGTGCCCTCCCCTGCACCCCAGCCCCACCCCAGAACCCTCCAGGGACAAGCTGGGTACCCCAAGGGAAACCTGACAACACATCTCCTGCCTGCCTGCTGACAGCTGGTGCTGATAGAGACAGAAACTCACGCTGGGTGCTCCATGGCTGCCTGCTGACCAGATGCTCCAGCTGAGCAAGGCACTCCACAGTTTACAAAGCTGTCATGACCTCATTTGACCCTTATCTCACCCCACCTTGGGTAGAGCCCAGCGGTTAAGGGCACCAGGTGGCCTGGGTTCAAATTCTGGCTCTGCCACCTGCTAGCTTCTGTCACCTTCTGCGTGTCTCAGTTTTCCCATCTATAAAAGGGAAGCAGTAATAATAGTACCTACTTCACAGGCTGTGTCCGTTCACTGAGTTTGTGGTTCCGAAATACGGCCCAGACACCTACATCACCCCCACCATGTGTGCGATGCTCACTCAACCACACAACACTGGAGCCAAGTCCAGACTGTATCCTAGAGCTCAGCACCACCAATCCAGACACTAGAGATGGTCAATCTGTTCTTTAACCTTGCGGCACAATCTCCCGCAGAAGCTCTGTTTATAACACAACCACGGGGGCGCGCTCAGGGTGGCGGGGTGAGCGAGGTGTGGCCCCCTCCACTCTCCCTCATGCAGGCACCCACGGGCACCCATGAACTGAACACAGGGCTGCAGTGGGCATGGGTGGGTGAGGCTGGAGAGGGAGGCAGGGTCCCACGCCCACCAGCCGGAATGCCAGGCCGAGGAGGCTGATGGACTCTGCTCCAGGAGCAAAAGCCAGCTGTGGAAAGTTCTGGAAGGAAGGAGGGAAGGGCGCTTCGGAGCCTGAGAGCTGAGCGCTGCTCCTCCAGGCAGGGCCAAACCCCGTGCCCCTCTACCGTGCAGCATAGAGCATGGGACCTGGCACGGTATCTGCACTAGATGCCCACGTGAAGCCTGTCCAGGATGGGCTGTATCTCTGAATGGAGGCAGGGAGACCAGAGGGGAAGCCACTGCTGTATTCTGGGCAAAAGGAGGAAGATAGCTGGGACACCCTGGACGGCGCTGTCCGCATTCCGTTCCACAGAAACCGAGCCCGTGAGGCACTCCCTGAAGGAAGGATTCCACAGTCGGATTCGTCCGATTTGGGAAAAGCTGCCTATTCTATCCTCCTCTGGGATACCCAGGCACGTTTGCCTGTGCCGGGTCTTAAAAAACTGGTATTTCCTGAAGGTACGGGGTTCACTGAACACATATCAAAATCCCACAGAACTAGTTTTCCCTGGAACTCACTTTGAGAAATCCCAATCTAAGGGGAGTGGCCGTGGGTGGAGAAGGAGGGAGTGCAGAGGCAGAGGGGCATACCGGGGGACGAGGTGCTGGCGCTCGCAGGGTGGACCTGTGCAGAAGAGGTGTAGGGCAGCTGCGCCGAGGTCTGACCCCCCTTCCCCAGGACTGGGGCCCCGGATTCCAAATCCAGTAGCATGTCCAGCTTGATAAAAACCACTGCAACCACAGCTATGCCCAACAGCCTGGAATCCGCCGGAGGGCCCCACGGCTGTCCTCCCCCAGCAAGGTGGCGAGAGGGGCCCGAGCTGTTTCCTGGAAGGGCAAAGGCCAGAAGTGGAAGGTCGCATGAGCTACGTGCGCGCGAGAGGAGGTCTTCTGGGGTGGCTGACCCCTCCCCTGCCCTGCCCAGACGATGAACTCGAAAGGGGCTGGCCGAGGGCGCCTGGGCAGCCGGAGTGCAAATCCTGACGCTGCGAGGTGGGCGGCCCTCCGCAGACACGCTGAAACCTCAGTCCATAATTCATAACAACAATGGGAACAATAAGTGCGTCATTCATTAAGCATCTACTGTGTGCCAGGCTGCACATTTGGCATTTTCCACGAATGATCTCTCTAACAATTCGGCCAAATGCAGAACGCTGAGCGCCACCTACAGATGGAAAAACGAAGGCTGAAAATGATGGCGGAACTTGCACAAGTCCGCACCGCCAGGCAGCGGCAAAGCCGGAATTTGAACCTGGGTCTAGTCAGACCTCCAAGGCCAGCGTCTATCCTCTAAGCCAGGCCGTCTCCGCAACATGCCGCCTCGTGCATGGCCCCACTCCTGGGGGTCCTGGAGGAAGCCCTCCAGCCCCTCAAACATGTGCTGGGGACCACTCTGTGCCAGGCAGTCCCAGCCCAGGTTGGACACAAGGACAAGGGGCTGGCCGTCTCCAGGGGCCTCCCGGTCTGGGCGAGCAGGTCAGCCTACGTGGGGCTGACCAAGACGCCACCAGACCTCTGAGGCTAGCGAGAGGGCGTTCGGCAGCCGTCTGCCCCAGGCCCCTAACTCTGGCACCCACAAAGCGAGGCAGGCATCACTGTTCTCATTTTACACACGAGGACACTGATGCTCAGGAAGGTGATGCACCCTGCCCAAGGTCACACAGCTGGCCGGTGGGGTTGCTTGGGATTGGAACGCAGGCTGTTTTGACTCCCATAAAGGCCCCGGCCCAATCAGGCATCACACGGGCACCGTGTACTCCATCCATGGCAGGGCTGGAATGGGAAAGGGAGAGAAAAGGAGGTGCAGTGTCCTGCCCAGCCTGGCCCCATGTCACCTTGGTACTCTGTACTCTACCCCTCACTCTCTGGGGACCCAGGGCTGGGCTGGGGGGCATCCCCACAGGCTTCCTGGAGGAGGAGGGCTGGAGCATGACCCTGAGTGCCGGGGTGGAGGCCCACAGCAGAGGCAGTGTATGGCTGGGGCAGAGGGCCAAGGCGTGGGGGTGGGCAGGGATGGGGCGGGGCAGGCCCGTCTTATTTTGGAAATAAAACCACATACCCGGTGCCCTTTTGACCAGGCCTGGCCAGTCAGCCCAGCTGGGCAGCACTGGGGTCTTTCTTAAGGCAGAAGGTATTAAAATGAATCTGGACGCTCACAATTCATCTGCTTTTTAATTAACTCGCCTTGCCGCCTTAAGTGATTCCCTGCTTACGCTCATTCTTTAGAAAATTCCAAAGTGCTATTTCTGACCTGTGATTTACTATTGCCGTACGTCTCTATAAGCAGTGTTTTAGCTTAAGTGGCAGATGCATATTAATTACAAAGTTAATTATGTGCTGTGTAATCATGCTGTAATTCATTAGTTTACTCTACACTCTGAGAGCCTCATGCTAATAGCAAGATCTGACACAGGGTTTCAGGAATCAC
This sequence comes from Cabassous unicinctus, assembly GCA_029593785.1. Taxonomy (NCBI): domain Eukaryota; kingdom Metazoa; phylum Chordata; class Mammalia; order Cingulata; family Chlamyphoridae; genus Cabassous; species Cabassous unicinctus. The sequence goes on along the minus strand of JAQZBX010001450.1, from coordinate 57,040 downwards.
CAGTGATCCACTGGAAATCCAGAAAGCGGCCGAGCAGGATTCGAGGCCCCACCTAGATACCTCCTTGGAACCCATCTGCTTTCTCTGCTGCCGGGTTTTTGTGTCCTGCATGCTGTTCAGACGGATGGAAAGCTGGACCCGTGGCTGCCAGGGTCCCTAGTGGGCCTGCCACCCGGAGGGGTTGCTGGTTGCAAACCAGAGGCTGCTGATTTCGATGGAAAACCCAGCCGTGTCTCGTTTTTCCCCCACGGAAAAGCACCGACAGAACAGGATTTGTTTAAAATTACTAACGGAGCAGGGAGGTGTTACTAGGTGAAAAATTAACTGCTCAGATCACCAAAACAAATCGGCCCTGGAAACACCACCCACGAGGCAGACCTGGGAGGGGCCTTGCAGGGATTCAGGTCCCAGGCAGCTGTTTAGATGGGGAGACGGACGCCCCAAAAGGCGGAGGGGTGTGCCTGGGATTTGGACCAAGGCCTCTTCCCGTGCTTATCCTTCTCTCCTGAGTCTTCAAAAGCACCTAGGGATCCCAAAGTGGCCGCATTTCTCTTTTCTCCCTCTTGTTTCGCCCCCTCACAGTTACTCGTGGCATTGTTTGGGCCTGGCTGTGAATCCTGCCTCTACTCGTTGGAGAATCTTGAAACCTCGCCGAGTGACGGCCCCCCTCCTCCTGCGCAGGGATCAGATGATAGTGGGAAAGAGGTGTGCCAATGCCAGACCCTCTTCTACCTTGTCTGCTCTCGGGTTCTTCTGGAGGATTCTTTTCTATCATCTCTTCCAAGGCCTAGTGTTGTCAGCCACTGAAAAACCATCCCTGCTCTTCCAACGGCATTTAAAAGGCAATGAGAGGAAAGACAGGGCTGCTCCAAAAAAACCTCTCTGTTTCTCTCTGTGCAAATAGGCAGATCATATTTCAAGCCAACGTTGCATGAGGGGATACGAAGGTTGTGACCTACCCCGGACAGGGTTATCTGGTGGCTAAGACCCTCTGCTTTCCAAATATAAACCTGCTCGTTTTATTTTTGCTGACAGCTGAATGAAAAAAAAAAAAAAAAGACATGCAAGTCCTTCCCTTTCTGGCTCCTGCCAGCAAGAGGGAGAGAAGAACTTGAAGCCCCAGCTGGCATGGGAGGAAGGTACATAAGAAAAAAACAAAACATGTCCTTGTGCTATGGTGGAATGTTTAAAAAAAGAGGTGAAAAGCCCAAGGTCAGGGGTAGATTTCATTTTCTATCATTTTCAGCAGGCTCAGGGAGGAGGCAGGATGCTGCCGACTCAACAGTTTCAGGGGGAATCAGTTTTGGAGGGAACTCATTTTCTTGGGGTGGGGGGAGCATCTTAACAGCCAACGTGCTGTGGTTTCCTTTCCTGGGAACACATTGGTTTCCCTGGCAACAGAGAAGTCCAGCCTCCAAAGTTCTGACAGGAGACCAAGGCTTGGCCTGGGATGCTCCCGGCAATTACCCATGGCCAAGGCTTCGGCCCCCTGCTCGCCCAGGCAATGAGCAGCGGGGAGAGGTGCAAAACTCTCTGCTTGGCAAAAATATGGGCATCAGTCCCCGTCTCTTCCCCTTGCGCTTGTGCAAGCAGCTACTCATCCCCAGATCACTGCTTTCCGGAGCTTTCTGGCCGAGCAGGTAAAAATGCCAGAAAGGGTTTGGAAACAAGCCTGCGTTAGATGGCACCCGAGGTAGTGGCGAGGAGCTCGGGGTGGGTAGCTGACGGGGCAGCACAGGCTGGGCCTCTTGTCCAGCACCCTTCTGCCCTTGTGTTGCTGGCACGGTGGGGAAGGGGGTGGTTCTGGATCAGAACAGAGCTGGTCTCAGTTTCCAAAGCCATTTCCCTCTACCCAGGCCTGCTCTGGAGGCTCCAGAGGCATCTTGTGGATTTTAAAGCCCATCTTCCCAGAAAGAAAATATTTAAATATCTGTCCTGGGAAAATGCAACTCATGCATCAGGTATGGGAGGGAGTGGGGGAGGGGTGAGTGGGAGACGGGGAGGGAAGAGGAGGCAGAGAGGGTGTCCCCAGCTGCTGGGCCCTGCACTGAGGGTTCAGCATGCATTCTCTCATCTAGCTTGCTCTCCAGCTGCCCGGTGCAGCAGGAGCAATTTCCCCCGGTGGAGGGAATCAAGGGGTTAAGTGACTCGCCCAAGGCCACCCAGTAAGTGAGTGAGTGGCAGAGCCATGAGTCACTCCTGCCAGCCGCCAGGCAGTGTTCACAGGAGGGGGCAGAACAGAACAGCAGGGAGAGGACAGAGTTCTGGTTAGCAGTTTATTTACTCCTCAGATGCTGCAAGGGAAGGCAGGTTCCTGGAACTTCCCTCTCCAGAGCCTGTGCCTCTCGCCTAAACATTCTGCACACTGTCCCACCCCGGGAAGAGGGGCAGTGGAGCAGAGCCACCTGGAGGCACTGAACCAGAGGTCCCACCTTGAGGCCCAGCAGACCCTGGCTGACGTTTCCTGAGGGCCTGAGAGTGCAGCTTTCTCCCCTTTGAGCCCATGGAAACCCCAAGAAGCATGGAGTAATAGCCCATTTTAGAGGAGAGGGACTGGAGGCTCAGAAAGGCTCAGTAATATGTCCAGGTGGGCACAGCTAGCAAGAAGCCGAGCTGGGATTCAAGCCCTGGTTGATGCCAACTCTCAAATATACTCTTTAATGATGGTGATAACAAATAACAACAATAACAATGATGGTAATATCTCACGTTTCTTATTCTAAGGGCTTTACACACATTACATTGTTTTCTTTTCTCAACTACCCTATAATAGATACTATAATTAGCCCCATTTCACATATGGGGAAACCGAGGCACTGGGCTCTGTAAGCCAGATAGTCAAGGATACAGTTGGTAAGTCGTAGGGCCCGGGTTTGAACACAGCCAGACGAACTCCAGGGTTCACACTAGTAACCCAGATGATACGTTGTCTGTCCAACCACTGGGCTATCTTGCCTCCTCCCAGCCTTGAGTGTTTGCTTCTGGATGATTCTGGGACCTTGTAAGGCCAGGCAGCAGTTGGGAGCCCGTGATTTTCCCTTCCTTGAGCTCAGCTCCCTGGAGAACACCTTCTCCTGCCTTGGGGGAATGTCAGGTAGAACCTGGTCTGTGTCTCTGCGTGTGCAGTTGTGAGTACGTGTAGGCGTGTGAGCATGCGCACGAGTGTGCACGTGTGTGTGCGTGCGTGCACGTGTGTGTGCCTCAGGCCCGAGCTGCATCCAGGCTGTGTGCGGCTGATTTATAACCCTCGGAGAAAACAGAATTGCAAATCTCGCCCACAAATCTTCCTTATCGAGGTACTTGGGACAGGCAGACACGCTGTGAATTCCAAGAACAGGCAGGCCTCCACCTGGCCCCGGCTCCCCCGTGCTCCCTGCTCTCGGGGGCCTGCAGCGGGTCCTGGTGACCCGGCCACCCACGGGAGGGCTCTGCCGAGGCTCCCTCCTAGGAATGCTCACTGCTGCCCAGCCCAGGAGGCCCCGCCTGGCACAGGACATCTGTCTCTCCCGGCGGGTCCCACCACTCCGATACCCATATTCCAGTCTCCCTGCTCAGATGGGCAGAGGACAGGGCCCTTTAGCATCCACAGAACTGAGAAGAAGAAGACATGCTCTTGGGCACCTATCTGTGCCGGCCCCTAGGCTAAGAGCTTTGGGTTGATCTCATTTAACTGCCACAACCACCCTGGGAGGTGAGGTTCATAGAGGCGACGTGACTTGGGCCCTGCGTCTGGATCTGGGCCGCCTGACCCTGGAGACTGCTTGGAACCCCTCCACTGGGTCCCTTCAAATCGCACAGCAGGGGCTCCGCACATCCTAGCTGAAAGCCCCCGGAGACCCTGGCACAGAGACCCTCACTCCATTTCCTCAGTTGGGGGTAATGAGAAGGCCCCTCCCAATTCTAGCAGATGTGAACACTGGGAGATGTTCTCAAACCCAGCCCCAAGAGGCAGCGTGATGGGAACAGAGAAGGGACATAGGAGCTCTGCCCCCAAACCTGGCCCCGCAACTGGCCATGGTGGCTTCAGCAAACCCCATGGGCGGCCTTGTGAAGTTCCAATATACACCCAGCACCCAGCACCCAGGCCCTCTCATAGGTCTATTCCCCACTACCCCCTGCCCTCCACGGTGGGAGGGTGGGCAGCAATTGGGGACAGGGGCAGGAGGAGGTGGGCTGGACCCAGTCTTGTCTCTGGCCTATGGGCTGTGTGACCTCAGGCCAGTCCACTGCCCTTTCTGAGTTTTGGCCTTTTTATCTGGAAAATGGGCCGTGCTTGCCTGCAGGATTGCCGGGAGGGTTAAGTTCAATAAGCAGGAGATAGCCCTTGACCCTCAGGATTGGCTCAATGCATTCTCTTTAGAAAGAGAAAACACACACACACACACGTGTGTGCGTGTGTACAGCTGTCTGGGTAATGTTGGGTCCTGGAATCCCCATCCTGGCCCAAGCAGCCCCATGGACCAGCCTGCCCTTTCCCGTGAGGTGTCACTGTGGCCGGGCACGAGGGTGAGAGTCCCCAGCTCCTCCTCCTCCTCCAGCTCAGACTCGCTTAGCCTCAAACCTATAATCCTCGGTGGGGAAAATGACAGCCTTGCCCAACAGCCTGGCCCAGCAGCCGCCTTAGGCCAGGACATGAGTTGGGCGGTGGCTGTCATTGTGGCTGGGAGGCGGCCCGGGACACGCAGCAGCCGAGTCAGGGGAGGTCAAAGGCGGGAGACAAACGCCATGGGGATGGTGGGTTTTGGGGCAGGCAGAGGATGGATGAGAGGGAGATGGGCACAAAGCCCCCTCTGTAGGACAAGGTCCAGTGAGAGTCAGGGAGGAGTTGTGACCTTAGAACTCTGCTGTCAAGGTGAAGGCGCAGGGTCCGAGACCTGAGTCGGGAGGGCCGGGCCCCTGGAGGTGGCAAGGCAGGGACTGGCCTTGGGCTTTGGTTTGGGGAAACCACAAACACATGGATTCCTGGGCTCTGCCCAATCCCTGGGGGACGGCCTGGGAATCTGCCTTTTAGAAAGGGCTCCTGGGATCTGGTTGCTGCTGGTTGGCAGGTGGCTGCTTGGGACCCCGGGGGTCTCCCCTGGCCCTGCCTGTGCCTGCCTTCTCCTTGGGCAGCCGCCACCACTCAGCAGAGGCCAAGGCCCCAGTCTGCCATCAGCCAGCCTACCACGTCTGCGGAGCTCATGGCTCACAACCTGGGAGGCTCAGCCCCCAGCCCCCATGGGCGGGGCCACAGGACTGTCCCCAAGGTACAAAGAGCAATGCCTGCCAAAGGCAACACAGCTGGAGAGGGCAGCAGAGCGGAGGGGACCAGGTCCATCTTGGTCCTCAGCTCCCCCATGGGTTGCTCAGCAAGACTGGGGTCTGAGCTTTCCTCCTGAGCCCTCCCCACCGAAGACCGGCACGGCCCCTGACCCCCTCCCAAACCTGCTCTCGCAGAGACCCTGTCACTGGCCCCTGGAGTTGATGGGCTGGCGACCCAGGGCCACCTGGACTCACAGTCCCATCTCAGTGTGGACCCTAGGAAAGATGCCCTCGTCTAAAAAATAGAGTGGAGGGAGGCTGGATTTGAGGATGGGCAGGCAGAGGGATGGGCATTCTGTGTGGAGGGGGCGGCCTAAACCAACGCTTGGTGTGGGGGAGAGGTTGGAAATGTGTCTAGGTGGGCTGGACTTGGAGGCTGGGGTTGAGCCTGGGTCCGTGGCTGGGCTTAGGGTTGAGGCTGGGTCTGAAAGGAAAGTCTCCCATGGGCATTCAATAGCCCAGAACAGGGTCCTTGTCCTCGGCTTCCCAGATGCCTCAGGGGCTCGTGGAGCAACTGGCTGAGGCTATGGGCCCTGAAGGAAGCAGAAGCGGTTGCTTGCTCCAGAGGGCCAGCTCTGGCTCCCACACCACTGGGGAGCTTGGGTCGGGGAGAAAGGGGTGTAGCCAGCCCGGGCTCAGGGGCGGCAGAGCCTGGGCCTCCCTGGGGGTGCTGTCCTGAGACTTAAGTCCTGGGGTGACAGGCCCCAGGGGCAGAGGAGGCAGGCAGTACCCAGGCCCTGGGGAGAGAAGAGCCCCTCTGGGCCTCAGGACACCTGGCTCTGGGCCAGCTCAGGGCTCTGGGTACTGCCCCAGCTGAGGCCTGGAGCCTAGGACGCTTGCTGTCTTAGCTCAGGCCCAGGGTCTGCAGGGCCAGACCACCTGCTGTCACCCTTTGGCCACACTTACACCTAGTCTCCTGCTGAACTACAGAGGCCTGGAGGCTCCATCTCCTTGAAGAGGGTCCCTCTTGAGGACAGGGCCACCTATAAGACCCTGAGGCTACCAGCCTGCCCTGGTGTGCAGAGCCTGGCACCCTCGGGGGCATTTCCTCAGCCCGCGCCTCTGGACAGGCCAGCTGGGAGCCTGGGGCTGGTCTCTGCTGGGGAGCTGGGCCCGCTGCCCCTCTCCTCACTTCCCACGGACCCCCTTCTCCCTTGCTCTCTCCGTCTGTCTCCCTGACCTCCAGGATGGTGTGAGGCATTCCCTACCACCCAGGGGTTCGCCCCCCCCACCCCAGGAAGGGGGCAGATGGACAGACAGGTGGTAGGACAGGTGGATGAAGGGCATGCCAGCTCTGTTGCACGCCTGTCCTGGGGCAGTCGGCAGAGGCTGGTGCGGGGCCTCCTGCCCTGTCCTTGTCGGCCCTCTCTGCCCGAGAATGGGGACCTGAAGCCGGGGAGACGGGTGCGCAGGCGGGAGGCACGGGGGGTGATTGTTCTTGCGGCCTGCCCGCCTGGCGCGCCTGCTCACCCGCTGCCCGGTCCCCACTCGCCGCGGCCTCACCAGCCGCTTCCCTGCCCCCTCGCGGCCCGAGATGGCTGTCGCCATGGCAACCCTGCTCATTCAATCCGGGGATAATGAAGCCAATGTGCTTTTCATTTCCATGAGCTGGAGTGCAGAGCAGAGCAGGGGAGAGGGGGCTTTCCCCTCTCAGCTCCTCCCGCCTGGGGAAGAGGCAGCTAGTGGGGCCTGATCAGTGGGGGGACAGACTCCGGCGGGAAGGGGGTGACCCGGTGCCACCCAGCTCTCAGCTCACCAAAGCAGGCAGCTGGCCATTCAATGACATCACATCTGGAATGGCAGGCCTCTCTGCCAACACCCAGACGAGGAGAGGCACTAGGTACCATGGAGAAGAACAACTCAGGGCTCTGGAGCCAGGCAAAGCGCAGCTCCATTCTAGCTGGGTGACCTTGGGCTAGTTACTTCACCTCTCTGGTCTCATTTCAATAGAACCAAGTTCGCCAAGGATTTATTGGGTACCTTTGGAGTGTTTGGCCCCCTGCAGTCCTCAGGGATCCAGAGAGGACCTAGGCAGAGTCCCTTGCCCTCCAGGCACCCATAGGTTGGTAAAAGAAGTCGCGTGCAATGAACATGTTTCTCAATCACAAAAACGATGCCAGTAACTCTTTGCTGTTGCTGCCTATCTTTGAGTTAAATTTGGGGGTTCAAATGAAGTTCTGCACACCAAGCGCAGGCACACAGTAGGTGTTTTATGAGCACTAGCTCCCCCCCGCCCCCTTTTCTTCCTCCTGGGTCCCTCTCCTGCAGCATAGAGATAGCAGATGTTTCAGAAACTTTCCCATGTGAGTCAGCGGTCGCAGCTGCTCCTAACTCCTCCTCTTCTCCTCTGGGTTCTGGACAGAGACCTGCCCATTTGGCTGGAGGTGAAACCGAGGCCTGTGCAAGGCTGGGCGGAGATGGAGGGTGGGGTGGCGGAGATCAATGTGGCCCGGACTCGGGGGTAGCAGGGCTGTCTGGGAAATCCATGGTCCAGAGTCTCCACCACCACACCTCCTCCTCCAGCCAAGGACAGGAAGCCAAAAGCACCCACACAGAAAACCCTGGCCTTCCCCCTCTTCCCCCCAATAATTCAATCACCTTGGAGGCCCGTGGCGCTCTCTCCTGGCTGGGAGAGACAGATTAGAGGGGGAGGAAGGGAAGCATGCAAGGGGAGGGGGTGGAGGAGGCTAGGGGAACCGCCATGGAAAAATCTGAGCAGGGCTTGAGAAATGAAGAAATAAACCTGCCAGGAGGAAGACAGCCCCAATCTGTCCTCCATAAAGCTGTCTGAGGGCCACCAAGGACGTCAGTGGGTGGGGGAGATGGTAGATGGCTCCTCCTGGGCCCCCACTGCCTCCACCCAGCTGGGCTCCAGCCATCTCCTGGTGAGGGGTCAGGGAAGAGGGGGCCCCGGTGAGCCTGCAGGTTAAAAGGGGCAGGGGTGTGGAAGGTAGCTGGGGCAAAGGGGCCTCTTGTCGACTGACTCGGCCACACCTGCTCCCAGCAGGCACTTACACCCATTATGGACTGACCACCTGATGGAGGGCCTGCATTGCTGGGGTGGCAGGCAGCTGGCGAGCTGGGCCTCTGCAGCACTGCAGGCCAACTAACTGTGAGTCCATCTGCCCATTGCACAGATGGGAGCCTGAAGCCCGGACAGGCCTGAAGCTCACGGCACATCAGAGCAGTTTAGGGTCTCCAGCACAGGGTCCGGGCTAAGCTGCAGGGCTGGGGACATCTCCCCACTGTGGTTCCCCACCACGTTCCATCACTCCCAGTCCTGGGAGCAAGCATACCTGGGAAGGGGGGACACGGCACTGAGCCACCACAGGCCCCTCCACGCGGCCACTAAAAACCATGTTTCCTAGGAACACTGAATGACCCCGAAACATGCTCACCATGTTAAGTCCACAGGAGGCAGAAAGAAACACTACAAAATGTCGACTGGGGTGATGTCGGGGGGCGCGGGGTGGGGGGAGAGATTATGGGCAATTTTACTTTTCTTCCGTCACCTTTTCCTTGATTCTAGATTTTCTACAACAATCATGCATTGCTTTTTTACAATAAAGAGAAAAGGACATTCTTAATGTTTAAGATAAATACGTCTGGTCTATTAAGAGCTACTTCTGCAAGGCTCTCCATTTCAAGGACAGAGTCAAAGAAACTCCTGCTGGATTAGCAGGGTTGCTCTTGCTCAAGGGCCTCCCTCCCATGGCCCACAGGCTCCAGGGCAGGAAGGAGAGGACTGGCTCTGCTCTTGCTTTGCTGTGTGACTTCAGGCTAGTGCTGTGCCTCTCTGTGCTCCAGTGTATTCTCCTCTGCCCTTCTCACCTCCCAGGTCTGGGGCTGAGGTCTAAGGACAGAAGGATCCGGGCAGGGCTCCGTGAACTGGGGGCCTGATGTGGGGACAGAGGGGTGGCCACGGTGCCTCTCGAGACAGGGCAGGCCTGCACGGGGTGGAGGAGCCTGGCCTGAGCAGCTCCGGGAGGCGAGAGGCCAGCTTTCTTCCCCTGTTTACAGTGGAAACACTGACTTGAAAAGGTTTCACTTTTCCACTGTTTTTGTGGCAGTGCTGTGGGGAGCAGGGCTTCCTGAGAGCGCAGCCAGCTTTCCAAGGCCACACTGAGTCCAGCCCTGTGTTGACCTCCCACGGGAAACACCGTGTTTTCAATTTACGGGTCCCTGCCAGGCGCTGCAAGCAGGCCCGCGCCGCAACGGCCAGATGTGCGGGGAGAGCAATTCCAGGCCCTCTGCTGCAGTTGGGAATCTGCAGCAGGCCGGCGGAGCTCCGTGACCCCCGAGGGACCCCCGAGAAACTTGCTGCCAGCCAGCTGCGGGTACCTGACACAGTTCACACGGTTTTGTAAATTGTTGATGCACCAGGTGACTTCGCTCCATGATGCCGGTGCTCTGGCCTCCTGACTCCCATGTCCTTTACACCCCACCCCCTTGCTGGGGAAACTGAGGCCCACAGAGGGAAGAGGCTTTCTAATGCCACCAGTGTGGGAGGAAATGGCCTGAAATCAGACTAGTAGATTCCCAACCATGTCCCCTGGCCAAAGCGGGCCTGTCCCACCCCACTGATGACAGTGGTAACAGCTGACCCCTCCCCCCTGCACACCCACCCCAGGCAGGCACTGTAATCTCATTTAACCCACATAACAAGCCTATGGACCTCCTATCACTGGAATCTTACGGATGGGGAAACTGAGGCTTGGAGGAGTTAAGAAACCTCTCTAGGGTCCCACGGCTGGTAAAGATGCAACAGGGAGTTGTGGACTGCAAACGCTTCCCATCGCCTCCCCTCCCTGATGCTGCTTTCGGCTTCGTTGCTTGGTACTTGAAGCTTTCTTGCCCTAGGCTGGACGAAATCCTTATTCCCACGCTTGCCCCCTCTGGGTGCTTCTGGGAAATTCCCGGTAAGCTAAGAGATGCTGCAGCACGGGTGTTCACTCAGACAGGGGCCGTGGAGCCTCTGTCCCCAGATGCACAAATGGGGAGTGGGACAGGGCAGGAGGGTGTGGAAGGGCCCTGAGCTCTCATGACCAGAGCCCAGGATTCTCTTCTCTTTGCTGCCCGTGCTAGAATGTCAGCTTCACGAGGGCAGGGTCTTTGTCTCTCACTTCCCAAATACTGGGAAAATGCCCAGAACACAGTAGGTGCAAACTAAACATTTGCATGTGTTTGGGGGTTGGGCAGGGGCTCAGCTCACAAGGCAGGATGGAGAGGCCTGGAAGTTCTTCCCCCCAGCCATGAATTTATGACTTTCTGCAGGGAGAGGAGACATAGCCCTGTTCCATCCTTCCACGAGGCTTCTGGGCCCCAAACCTGTCTGTGCAGTGCCCTCCCCTTGCCCTGTTTCTCATTTTCTGGGACTTGCTGAGCTCCAGAACTACACAAAGGGCACATTTTCAGGGATCACAATCAAACACTTGTTTGCTTTTTTCCACAAACTGTCCCCTCCCTGCTTCTTCCCGTCCAGACCATCCCTGGTCCCTAACGGGAGCCCCTATGTAATCCTGGCGATGGCCAGGCTCACACCAGCCTCCCTGGAAACCTGCGGGCTGGGCCACAGAGGTCAGCTGTGGGGGTGAGTACCAGAAGTGCCAGGAGGGGGGCCATAGGTGGGTGCTGGCTGTAGGCTGCCCTCCTGCCAGCAGAGGGGCAGACAGGGACTCTGTGTGTGTGTGTGTGTATGTGTAAGGGAAGGGGGGGAGGGACACACACACATACATGCACACATGCTCACATACATGTTTGCACACAGCCAGGGAGGGAAAATGACATGGAGGGGACAAAAGGGCAGGAGACCCAGTAAGAGAGAGGACAGAGGCCCGAGAGGCACCCAGGGAGAAACCAGCACTGGGATGAAGTCAGACACAGGCCCAGAGAGGGAGCGAGAACCATTTGTCAAAAGGGCACCCCTTGGAGTTGTGCTTTGGGCAGTATGGAAGATGCAGAACCAGACAGACAAAATGTGAGCAAAAGAGATGCAGCCAGGAAACGAAGCAGAGACAGAGTGAGCAAAAGGACGTCTGTGAGACGGAGGGACATGCAGAGCGAGAGAAAGAGACAGACGGGCAGATGGAGCAACTAAGAGGTAAGAGGGTGGCAGAGCAGAAACTGAGACAGACGGACAGAGGGCATGGCAGATGCAGCAGCTCAGGCCCTAGCACGCTTCTGGGAGTTTCTTTTGGATCCTGTGGTAGGGTAAGACTTGCTGCCACCGGTGGTCTCCCTCCCCGTCTGGGTGCTTGTGATGTCCGTGTCTAGGAACTGAGAAAGCCAGAGCCCCAAGAGGGCCCTACTGGCTCCTGCAGAAGACCCAGGGGAAGCTCCACCCTCTTCTCCAGCTCATGCCCAGGCCAGAAGCCTGGGGAGGAAGGTCATGGACACACAGGAGCTTGGAGGTGCAGCATCCACTTCAGCAAGGACTGGGCCTCTTCGGACAAGCCCCTTCCCATCTCCTGGCCTCAGTTTCCCAGAACGAGTGGAATCAATTGGATCCCCAACCCTCTAACATCCTATAACATCCTGGTCTCTAGAACTTTATATTTAGCCAGAATCTTGTATCTGCTAAATGCTTTCTGTTTACTTCTTCCCCACAATAACCTCTATTCTTTTTTTATTTTTTTTTAGGAGGTACTGGGGATTGAACCCAAGACCTCATACATTGGAAGCAGGTGCTCAACCACTGAGCTACATCCGCTCCCCAATGAGAGTTGGTTTTTCATTTGTTTGTTTCCTTTTTGTTTTTAGGAGATACTGGGGATTGAACCTGGGACTTTGTACATGGGGAGCAGGTGCTCAACCATTTGAGCTACATCTGCTCCCCAACTCCCATTTCTGAATGAACACTTTTAGCTCTTCTAACTCCTGCACTCACTAGACTGGATTTTGAAGCCCAGACTTGCAAAAGGACATCTCACCTACAAAGGGATGCTCCCAAATGAGCATCCCTTCCTTCCTGGCACCCAGGGGCTGGAGCCTCCCCCGACTGCACTCAGCCTCCGTGCTCTGCCATGCTGGATTTCAGTGAGGGTAAAAGCGAGAAATAAACACAAACATGTCCTTCTATAGATCAGACACCTCCCCTGGCTCACTCCTGCCCGTCAGCTTGAGGCAGGACCCACCTTTTGGGCCCCAACCCATGCTCCCCCCCCCCACGTACCCCTCTGGAGCTTTGACCTGGATGGCTGAGGAATGGCTGTGCCTTTGGCTCCATCCAGGCCTTTCCGTCCCGTTCCAGCTGCAGCTTTCCCTGTCCCTCCCGGTGGGAGCCGTGTCCCAGGCGTCCCTGCGGCGGAGCCCAGCCAGGCCATGAGGACGGTCCGAGCCGGTGCTGGAGAATGTTCTGAGCTGCAAGTGGACAAAGGCAAGGCCTGCCACCCGGCTGGTGGGTGCAGCCTGGGCTGGCGGCTCCAGCCATCCTGGCCAATCTAGGGAATCCTCCTCCTGAGTGCCTGGTCCGGAAGGCACTGGGTAACGAAGCCCATTCCTATTCTGTGAGGAAGAGGTCAGATGGGGGTGGTCGGGTGACCTGGCCATGAGGGCCTTGGGGCCTGAAGATTACAGACCAGGCCTCTTGGGACACACCTGAGACATAACAGAGATGTCGCCTCCCCTGACCTTCCTGGTTGGCTGGGGTCTCTCCATCGTCCCAGCCTCAGGGCAGGTCTCTGGGCCTTGGGCCTGGCCAAGAGTCAGGCTTGAAAGTCAGAGGGAGCCGGCTTCAAGCTCTGGCTCCACCTCCCAGCAGCTGAGTGACCATGGGTGTGCTATTTAACCTCTCTGTTCCCTGATTTATCGTTTGTGAAATAGGTGTCTATGGAGCTTAAATTAGATGATGCATAGAAAGTACAGGTGGTAAGTGCTAATTAACACAACTACCACTAACACCTCCCAACACAAACACACTCTCCCACACACCAGGCATGAAAAACACAGTGATTAAAGGCGAGGACAAGATTGCAAACCCTGGATGGGTGGCCTCTGGCAAGTCACTGGCTCTCTCTGGTGACCTAATCATATCCTTCAAGTTCCTCTTTATTACTCTCCAGGAGACCCCTTCCTACCCCCAAAAGAAAGCAGCAGGTTGACTTCAAGGCCCGAGGGCTTTCCTGACCCCTGGGACAGGCAGGCCGCTCTTCTGACCCCTGGCGTCACATCGCCCTCACCCCCACCAGGCCAGGGCCACCTCCCAGAGAGCCCCGAGGCCCTGAGCCCTGTGAGATGAGTCGTGGCTCACTGGGTACAAGCCAGGCCCAGGTCAGCCTGCAGCAGCCCAGGCGGAGCTCGCTCTTGTGCACAGGCGGCCAGTCGGGACAATTCGTATCGCACTGACATTAAGCGCCTTTCGTTCCTGCTGAATCTCCCGGCTGACTCACTGTTTCCTCTCCTTGCTGGCCCCACAGTCATTACCGTTTAAACACCTGAATTATCAAGCTGCTGGGCACCCAAGGTGGCAGATAATTTACTTCCGTTACAAAAGACCAATTCAGGTGAAAGGCCCATTCTCTAACCTCAGGGAATTTATCTCCCCCCCCGCCCCCCCAGCCCCGCCCCCCGAGCTGGGAAGGCACCGGAGGGGCTTGTGCAAAAGATCAATAATGGAAAACTCCAAATGATTTTTTTTAGGGGGAATTTTGCTCTTCTTTGCGTCTTAAAAGGTGCTATGGGGGCCTTAAACTATTGCAAATAATGCGTAAGAACTTTAAACAAACAAAATACCTTCTCAAAACACTGACAGAAAGTCAGACGAGAGGATTACCAGCTCAGAAATGTTTTGAAAAAAATTTCCCTTGTGCTTTTCCTATGCTGAATTAGAAAAGTAAACACTGCACTGTCATTCACACGGAATTACCTCTTTATAAATAAACAACAACAAAAACACAGGTTCTGCTGGCTTACGGTGCTCCTAGTTGGCAAGGGCTGGGTGGAGCAGCATGGAGCTCAGGGTCAGACAACCAGCGTCCTGCCCTGGCTCTGCCACCTGGAGACTGCGGTGCCTTTGGCTCTTTTAACCTCTCACTGCCTCGGTTTCCTCATCCGTAAAATAGAGATGATACTGGTACGTGGGATACTGTTGGGATCGAGAGAGATGCTGCATGGCTGCCGACGTGTTTTCCTTATTCTCTTGGTCATGGCTGTCTAAAGGTGCGGTGGCTCAGCCCTGCCTGCCACGGACAGTCATGTCCTCCTGTTCCAGTGGCTCTAGGACGGGTGGGTCTATTTGGAGCACGTCCCGGATGCTGCGTACACATACACCCCAGCAAGGCTCCCCGACTCTGCCGCTGGCCCCCGAGCATCTTGGCTCACCAAGTCCCCGCTCGGTTGGGGGCCCCGGCAGGCACCAGCTACCCCGGGATGGGAGGAATTACCCTGGGCTACTCTAGGCTCTGGCCCCCGCCACCCTCGCTTCCTGTCTCGGTGTCCTCACCCCTGCAGCCTGCTGGTCAGCTTCTCCATCCCTGCTGCTTCCTGACCTGGTTCTCAGTCACTCAGCAGATCCTCGAGGGCACCCTGTGCGTCCTTCATCTGGTCGGCCTTTATTGAGTGCCTACTATGTAGGGTTCACTTCCAGAACACATGGCGCACAGCTAGTCTGCAGCTGTGGGTGAATGGGCTCCAGTGGGCCAGCCTGGGTGAGCAAGCGGCCGCCCTCCAGCCAGTGGGCCTCCCTACCCCTCCCAGCCCCAGGAGGGGGCCCAGTCGTATGCCTGCTGATGCTCTGGTACAAGCCCCCACCCCACCCTAAGACTGTATCTTTACACAGCTCCTATCCCCACCCCTCAGCTGCCCCAAAATCCAGACACCCTCTGAGTGTCAATCTAGTTCCAATCAGGTGCGTCCAGGAAGCCCTCCATATCCCCTCCTTCCACAAGGCCTCCTCCTCCTTCAGCCCCTTATACCTCCCTGGCCCCAAGGCCATCTCCCAGTAGTCCTCATTCTGTCCCCTGCACTTGAGTCGTGTGGTTTCACATCTGTTCCCTGAGCCCCAGGAGGGCTGGCACGGGGTCTTTTGCTTCCTTGTCCTCCCTAGCTGCTAAGTACAGACCATGCATACAGCAGGTGCCCAGGCCACACTGCTACCTGGCTGACTGCAGAGGGACAGTGCAGGCAGAGGATTCAGCTTGAACAATGGCAAGGAGGTGGGTCCCGGAGGCACCAGGAGCCAACAGAGGACAGCACTAGGGCTCTCGGTCCAGGCAGAGACAGAGCTGCCCACACCTGCCCCACATTCAAGGTGGGCTGTGCCAGCACGGGGCCAGCAGTTGGAGGAGCTGTGGCCCCTCTACCGAGTGACAGCACAGCCAGCCCCTGTGCCCAAGACATCATCCCAGGTGGGGCGAAGGCCCTGGCAGTGAATAACCCTTCTTATGTCACCTGCCGGGGCCCAGCCACTTCAAACGAAGTCTCACCAGGACAGGGCCGCCTTTCCATCTCTGCTTATTAAGTCCCTGAGCACCAGTAAGTAGAAAGTGGGAGGGAGCCGGGGCGTGTGAGAGCCTTTTCATTTCTGGAGCATGCTGCCCTTCGTGGGGATATTCCTGGAAACCTCCCACGGGAGCTGCCCTGGCCTGGGCGGGAGGACCTGGTTGCTGAGAGGGCTCTGTTGATTTAGGCTGACAGTGCGGGTCAAAGAAGGGGCCAGTGTTCGCAGGCAGGCGGCCCTTGGCCCCTGTCCTGAAGTGGCCCCGTCTTTTCCCAGGGGCTGTCCATTCCAGATGGACCACCCAGGGAGAGGCCCTGAGGCATGGTCAGTGGACAGCGACCAGCCTGCGGGCCAGGAGGCCTGGGTTCCACGCCTGGCTCTTCGCTGTTTCCCTGGGTGACCCGGCAAGGCAGGTGCCTCCCTGGGCCTCAGTTTGCCCCATCTGTAAGAAGGGGCTCTGACACTCCAGGACTCTACATGTTAACTAATAAAGTTCCAAGAGGAGCCAGGCGGCCCCTCTCCACCCTGGCCCCCCATCCTGACCTCCTTGGCTGGCTCTGGATTAGTGTTCCTGCTCTACTGGTGGAAAAGTTCTCCGATCTGAGTGGACTTGGCCACGCCTGCTGTATCTAGGACCTCCTCGGAAGGCCCAGGGGAAGCACCACTAAATGGCACATCGTGCCCAGGAATGGCCTTTCTATCCCTGGGGCTCCGGGGCTGGCAGGCAGCTGCTGATTCAAATGCTTTGTGGTCAGAGGGAATGGGGCCGTAACCCACAGCTCTGCCTCAGGGAGCCCAGGAGAGGGGACCGTCACCTGATTTCCGTGGGGTCTTACGAGCAGGAAGCGCCCTTCCGGATCATCTAACACCCTGGCTTATTAGTGAGAACACTGAGCTGCCGAGAGAGTCAACCAGCAAGGCCGTGACGCCTCTAGGGCCAGCTCCCTTTTGCAGGCACCACCGTGTCCTTGATGGGCCTGCCCACAGGGCTTACCTGGAACATCTGTTAAAAACTCAGAGTCCTGAGAAGCTGTATTTAAGCAAGTGTCCCAAGAGGCCTGAGTGGGCTGGCAATTTGGGAAGGGCCGTGTCTCTATCTTGAAGTGTCATCCTGAAAGTGCCCCCTTCAAAGCTCAAGAAACTGACCAGGGGACAGTATGCCTGGGGAGGGAAGTGTCTGGGTCCCAGGGCTGACCACGGCCCACCTGGACCAGACCCCCGACACCAAGGTCAGGAGTCATCTCCCTGATGTCAGTCTTCCGTTAACAAAGAGGACTGGCACGAATGCAGCCATTGTGCCTCTCGCCCTCCCAGCACCCCTTTAGGTGGGGAATCTCCTCCCCACTTCACCAACGAGGACACAGACAGCAGTCAAAGATTAAGTAACTTGTCCAGGCTCCCATGGCTGGGAAGCGGCAGAGCAGGGCCTGGAAGCCAGCACTATCTGTCCCTGAACCCCATGCTCTAACCTCTGCTCTGGTGCTTCCTCTATCATGTTGGAACTGACATGAGCGAAATTGTGGGTGGTGAGTTCTCTGATGATGGATGTGATCAAGCAGCGGGTAGTGGAACTCCTGGCAAGCCTGAGGTGACCTTGATCAGCCTCCTGGAGCTGTGACTGGGAACAGGCTAACCTGGCTGAGGGATGCAAGGACGTTCATCGCGGATTTCTTCTGCACACCGAAAACACTTGCGGGTTCTTTACGGGCTCTAGTTCATACAAGTTCTTCTGGCTTAGTCTGTGGCCACCCTGAGAGCTGCTGGGCAGACACGGCTGGCAACTCCTGCCCAAGGGGGTTCTTTTTGGGGGTTGGGGATGGTGGGGCACAGGACTGGGGCAGCTGTGATGGGGGGCCTGGGTGGGACAGGGAAGACAGAGAGTTAGCCAGGGGCCATCCCGCGAGGGTGGTCACAAGAGCCAGACCACCCCGCCAACCAGTGGGCAGGCCAGATGGGGGTGGCACCTGGGGAACATTCCATGGAGGCTATAAAGCAGAGATGAGCTCAAAGGATCCCAAAGAGGCCCCCAAAGATGCCTCAGGGAAGCAGCAGAGGGTCCCAAACAGCTGCGAGACAAGATGTGCTGCTTCTCAAACTGGAACCGAAGAAAGGGAGAGAAGCACTTAACAGGAAAGACAGATGTGAGGAAAAAGCATCCAAAAGCTCAGAGACCACAAATCCCCCTGCTCTTCACTAACCAGAGTGGTGGGAGCACCGGCCCTGCTGTCAGCTCCCTGGGGTGGATGTGGTCCCCAGAGCCTGGGGGGAACAGTTCACCCAGCAGCCAGGGCCGACCACACCAAGGTCACTGCCCCTTTCCCCTCCCACGCTGGCCACAGCCCAGAATGGAGAAACCCAAAAAGTGACCTGGCACAGGACACGCAGGGAGCTGGGGCTGAGGTGGCAAACAGGTGCCATGCAGTTTCTTGCCCTCTTAGACATGACGCTGTTTCCACGGAGCCTCAGAATCTTTCTGAACACAACCCTCCAAGCACAGAAAGAACTGGCATACAGGATAAAACCTTGATGCCATCCCTGGAGGAAGCTTTCTGCTGCTGTTCAGCATGGATGTGCCAGGAACTGTGCCGGGGACGTGGTTCAGAGCCCTGCCCTGAGCCTTCAAGGAGGTGACAGTCCAGCGGAGATGACGGCAGTGAGCTGGCTTGCAGGGGCAGAGATGAGGAGAGGTCGTGGGTGTGTGGGGCTGAAGGAGGCAATGGACGGGCTGTGTCTCACTGGGCAGGGAAAGGTTGTATCCTGGCACAAAGAGGCTGCCCAGCCCGCAGCTGGCAGGAGGAGGCAGGCCCGAGGGGGCGCCTCTGGGTTCAGTGGCCCCGGCCCCTCGCAGACACAAGGAGGAAGGATGAGGCCAGCACCTGAACCTTCCCATGATTTCCTGCCACACTGCCTGAGCAGAGGCAAACAAGAAAGTCAGACTGTAAATGGAGCATGCAGCAAAGTACAGCCGGAGGGAGCCTTGCTGGGTAACAAAGGGGAAAATCACCACGGTGGCGGGGGGGACGACGACCCTGGAGGGGCTGGGCTGCTGCCAGCCTGGCTCCTGGGAAACACCCCCTTCTGGACAACACCTGCAGGCTGGCAGGGGCACGGCCAGGCACGTTCCTGCCCCTCTCCTGCTCTGGAGGCTACCCCTGCCCCAGGCATGCTCCACACCAGGGGGAAACCTCTGGGTTCATGCGGACACACCCTCTGGACCCCTGTGACATTCAGATGGTGCTCAGGCTGCTGCGGAGGACAGGAATGTGCCCGGGGGGGGGGCGGGGCAGCATGAGCAGGAATCTGGGAGAAACCAAGGGGCATCTGGCACAACCTTGATGTCTGCCTTGGGCTACGGCTGTCTGGGAAGTAGGTAGGGGGAGCCCTGCAGGCCTGGAACCCACTGGGAGAGGTTCAGCCATCTGAGTTCTAGCCCCCGCCTGGCCTGCCTCCATTTATCGTTATGACCGAGGCAGTGTATACCTGAATGGCAGGACATCAGCAGCCTTGCCTGCAGAAAACACGCACTCTGCAGACTCACCTGCAATCCTTCCTTCCCCAGGCCTCAGTTTCCCTACCTGCAAAATGAGGAATTTAGCCTCTCCAAGTCTACCCTGCCTAACACGAGCCACATATGGTGACTGAGCACTTGTGAAGGCAGTGCAGTGTAAGTGTATGATACACACCTGATTTCAATGCTTCGGTATGAAAAGAAGATTGTGGACTATCTGCCCTCTAGAGCCAATGTGAATCCAATCCCTAATCAATAAAAAATAACGTGATGGGCAGTCTGATGAGCACTTTCAAAGGCTTAAAGAGCACACGGGGAAGGGATTAGGGTATTGTGTTCAGGGTGATGAGGCAGAGAGTTGGAGGCCATGGGGGCTTGAAGGGGGCAGAGGCCAGGTCCCACCCGGTGGAGGAAGCAGGGTTTGGGGAAGGCCTCAAAAGGACCAAGCCACGTGACGGCCAGGCAAAAGGGCATGTGGGAACGTGTGGCCAGGAATGGGAGGGCTGCTCCGTGGAGCTGCATCCCAGACCCCAGCAGAAGGCTCATGTGGGACGAGGCTGCAAACAGAGGCTGGGGCCAGATGGTAGAGATGTGGGGTGCCAGGCTGAGTCGACTTGGTACCCAGAAGATTCTTCAGGAAGACTAGCTGCCCAGGGATGGGGCCTGAAAGGGGTCCTCTAGGAACCACCCAGGTGAGCGGAGGGGCCTCTGGCCACCAGGGCCCACTCGCCATCCTCATAGACCACGGAGACCCTCTGTGCCCATGGTTCTCCAGAAGCCCACCCACCAGCTCTCTCC
The DNA here is from genome assembly GCA_029593785.1 of Cabassous unicinctus. Lineage (NCBI taxonomy): Eukaryota > Metazoa > Chordata > Mammalia > Cingulata > Chlamyphoridae > Cabassous > Cabassous unicinctus. The sequence goes on along the minus strand of JAQZBX010001450.1, from coordinate 36,998 downwards.
CCCCTTGGGGAGAGGACAATTTATTTATTCATGAGCATACACACGCTCCCACCAGGCAGCCAGCTCCCGCACACCTCACTTCTAATTATAGCAGGAATTTCATTAAAGCTGGAGGGAACCGCCAGGTTTCCAACCTCCCTCCCCAGCCTGCCTCCCCTATTAGTGGACGCAGGTGCCCTCTTGCTCCCCTGCTCTGGCCCGTGGCCGGCAGCCCAGGTGCCCAGGGCAGTGGCCTCCTTCTCAGCAGTCAGCACGGCCAGGGCGGTGGGTCCTCAGGTCCAGGGGGATGGGACAGTGCCTGCTCCCCACCCCTGGCCCCACACAGTTGCCAAGGGCCAAGAGTTTGGGGGACAGGGCTGGGTGGGGAGCAGTGTGCTGGTGAGAGCAGGATAAACCAGGCAAGGGCAGCAGCTGGAAGCGGGAGGCCCTGGCTCTGCCGAGTCCTGCTGATGCCAAGAGGTGGGACACCTGGCAAGTGAGGGCTCTGTGGGAAGGTCTCAGGGCTCAGGGAGGCTTGCAGGGGAAGCCGTGGATGTGACAGGATAGTGTGCGCATGCGTGTGTGCGTGACAGCACTGAGGACGAGGCAGAGCAGAACCGCCAGGGTGAGAAGAGAGGAGGGCTGGTGGGCAGGTGAGGGCCGCATGCACAGAGAACCACACGGAAAGGGACGGAGGCGAAGCCATTCGCAGAGAGGTTACGGGACACTTGGAGACAGAGACCCACCCTCCCACCCTCTGCTGCCAAGAAACCCAGACACTCACGCACACACAGCATGCACGCGTGCAGCCTGGAGACCGAGGGGAGGAGTAAAGAAACGGGTAAGGCCAAGTCGGGCCGGGACCGCTCAGAGGACTCCCGCCCCGGGTGGGGGCCCACCAGAGACTTCAGACCGAGGCTCAGGAGCGTGTAGGTGGTGAGAGGCATGGGCCTCCCTCCTGGGCTGGCCGTGGGGAGCTGTGGGCTTCCCAGTCAGGGTGGAGGGGGGCGGTTGGCACCCTTAGAGCCCCCGTGCTTTGTCCTCTGGACCCTCAGAAGCCCACCTGTCGGCCATCCAGCCTTCTCCCCCACAGTACCCCTCAGACAGCTCCACCGTGGTCAGCAGGCAGCGGGTCCCAACTGGATGGTCTGAAGAGGGGCCCAGGGCCACGTCTGGTGTGAGGAGATGCCCGAGGTGCTGGGGCCATGGCAGAGCTGCGCATGGCAGGGAGGGGGCTCTCTCCTTCCCTTATCGGCTCAGGGACAAGCACTGCCTCCCGTGGCCACAACCTCCCTACCCTCTCCAAACCTCCCCCAGGCTCCACTTGGGACAGGTGCGCCTCCCGTCCTGGGTTTCTGGGTGGGGAACCAGCCCCTCAGAAGGATCTAGAGGGGGAGAGGCTCCGGGGGGGACCTGGACTTTGCCGGGCCCCAGCTTGGGCTCCCGTGCTGAGTTCACTTGGACAGGGGAGGGGCTTCGAGAGCGAGGAGGGTTTGGAGAACACAGTCCTGTCTGCCGCCCTCTTCTGAAGGAGCCCAGCCCCAATCCCAGGTGGGGAAGGGGGCTGCCGAGGTCCCACCACACATGACCAACAGATCAGGACTTGCTTGAGACCCCACCTGGCCCCCAGCCTGTTCCACCCCAGCGCCACCCTGGTGGAAGGAGCTTGGACCTCCCCCTCCTCCCCACTCAGTGACCTGATGTCCATGCACTGGGGCCAGTCAGGGTGAGCAGGGGCCAGAGAGTCGGCGTCCTGTGTGGACAATCCTCAGCAGTCCCCTGGCACCCTCCCCAGGGTGGGGAGACACTTTCCTCTCTGACAGTCCAGTCTCCCCAGTCTTCATCCTGGAGAGCCCCATGCTTCTCCCACACTTAGGGACATTCCCAGCCCCATAATCCACTGCCTGAGTGCTCTGTGCAGCTCCCACCTCCAGCTTGCATACTCTTTACTGATGAGGAGCTCACTACCTCTCCAGGAGGCAGCCTTTTTTATCTCCAGACAACCCAGATTCTGGGAAGGTTGAACTTGAGAATGCCAGAGAGATGGTATGTTTGCCACTGAGGGGCCTGAGGCCTGCTGGCTAGAGTCCCTTGGGCAAAACTGTCCTTTCAACATTAGTTTCCAAAGTGACAGAACTGGCCTATCACCCTAGCTGTCACTCCAAATTATAATGGAACCAGAGAAACAATGTACTGTAGCCAGTACCACGCCCTTGACTAGAAAGAGCTAACTGCAACTGAAGAGAATCATTCATTCACTCACTCATTCACTCACTCACTTGATTAAAAACATACCCAGCCTCAGCACTGGGAGGTGGTAGTGAACCAGAATTATCATTTAATATTCTTTTCAAGTCTAATATGACCCTTTGCCCAATTTACAGGTGGCAGAGCTGAGTCCAGAGAAAGAAACTGATGTGCTCAAAAGCCCTGGGAGTGATGGTGAAGATAGGTCTCTCTCTCAGCTGAGGGCAGGGTTTCAGATGTGCTGCCACAGGCGCCAACCATTCGTGGAGCCTGTCCATCCACCATTCCCTCCCCCAGCTGTTTCTAGGACACAGAGGTATTGATTATCACCCTCATCTTGGAGAGGTTTTCTTTCCTTTTCTTTTTGCACCAAGGCTTTCAGTTCCTCAGCTTTTTTTTTTTTTTTCTTTTTAAAGAATAAACTCCGAAGTCTCTCCTATGATTAATTACCAGCTGCCTAATGCTCCACCACTGGCAATTTCTGGAATGGGAATGAATTACCTTGAAAAACATTTCGCAAAGAGAACCCACGGTGAAGGAGCATTTCAGAGGTTTCCTCACAATTGGCAATGGGTTCCCCCAGCCTTATCAAATTGCTGGCAGCCCCCAGTGGGGCAGGGCAGCCACCAGCCTCGCAGGGCCACCCACTGCCTCTTGTGAGCAGCCGGCTTGGAGGCCTGGACAAAGGCTGTGAGGCAGAAATGGAGGTCATTTCCTGAGCTCCTTCCGTGTGCCTGCCCTGTGGCTCCGCCCTGCGTCTCTAAGACATCTCTGCTGCTTTGTCCACACAGACTCCAGTTCAAATCTCCACTCCACCACTTACCAGCTCTATGGGTTTCTTAATCACTTTGAGCTTCCCTTTTCTTATCTGGCGGATGAGACCATTAAACACACCTCCCTGTTGATTCTTGTGGGGGAGAAGAATGTATGTGAGAAGCATAGTGCCTTGTAGGCAGGAGAATCTCAACCAATGAACACTTTAAAATACTCAAGACACAAAGCTATTCTCAGTCTACTTAATCCTTGTGCCAGCCCTGCCAACAGTGTTGGTATAATTGGGCCCATTTTCAGATGAGCAAACTGACGCGCACGGAAGCTTGCCCGAATCACGCGGCTGAGAAGCAGGGCGTGGGGATTTCCTGCAGCAGGAAGGAAGGGCCAGCGCTGTGTGGCTGCAGCTGGGAGAATCCCCAGGGCTGAGCACCCCAGGAGCACCAAGGCTGGGGGAGAGCAGCCGAGGCCTTCAGGCGGAGAGGAGGCTCCCGCTCTGCAGGCCCAGTGCAGAGGCGTCAGGACACAGGGCCCTGGCCCCCAGTGAGTGTTTCCGTGCAGGCCTTTCACCTCTGTGCTGGGAGCTGTGGGATAAACGGGGCCCATACAGGTCACCCTCTGGCTTTGGGCTGAACGTGATCAAACCTGCAGTGTTGCTCCCTGACCAGACACAGCAGTGTCCAGGCCAGAGGCCCTGTCTGTGATGCTCGGCCTCAGGACCTTCTGGCCCCTGCCGCTCTTGGGTGGTCCCAGAGGGGCCCAAGCTCCCTCATTGGGCCAGATGACCAGTTTGTGCCTCTCCTGGCACGGGCAGGTCGTCAGGGATAGGAGGTGTGCAGGGGTCAATGAAGGGTCCCAGTGTTCTTGACCGGAAGGGCTGAGCTATCCTGAGTGCTTGCCTTGAGCCAGGTACCAGCTCAGTATATCTCCCTTACTTTACAGTCAGGTAAACTGAGGCGCAGAGCAACTGTACAGGTCACGGCGAGTGAGCCAGGAAGCTTGACCCCAGAGCCCAGACACTTGTGGGTGCTCCATGTGTGTGTGCCTGTATGTGTGTGCTCCATGTATGTGTGCCTGAGGGAGCAGGGGCTGGGGCAGCCACAGCACCGATTTCAGACAACAGGCCTTTTGCGTCCCCCAGGGCCCTTGAGTGGCCACCACGATGCTCATACCACACGTGGTTCAGAGTAGCATGGACGGGGCTGCAGGACACCAGATTGCGCTTTCCCTGCCCCCTCCATGCCCTGCCCTAGCAGCCACTCTAGAGAAAGGCCAGGCCAAGGAGGACCCACTCAGGAAGGAGCCAATGAGGTCTCGGTGGGGGGCTGCCTGGGCCCCACCCTGCCCTTGAGGGCTGAGGACCAAGTCAAAGGTGCCATGTGCTGAGGCTGGCACCCCATCTGTCCTCGGATGTGCCTGTCCCTTCCCCAAGCATTCACGTCCAGCCACCGCCACCAACCCCGCCGTGCACCTACCTAAGTGATCCGCGAATCACCAGTGTCCGATGTGGCCGGTCAGCACTCGTGGGCCCAGGTGCCTCACTCTCGCTCCATCCTCCTGCAATGAGACGGGCTGATCAGGGGGTCGGCTCCCCACCAGGGTCCCTGCGCTGGCCTGCCTGTTCCAAGTTTACAGCCAGCAAGGTGTGTCGTTCCCACTTGGCAGAAGGTCCGAGAGGAAAAGGGGCATAATAAGGGAGTGCCCGGAGTCAAACTGCCTCCCGACCCCCCACAGCTGTGTGACTGTGGACATGCTCTGAGCCTCTCTGGGCTTCTGCTTCCTCATCTGTCCAAAGGGGATCGGTACGTCTCTCTGAGGATTGCTGGGAGAATCCAGGGTGACGGTGACAAAGGTACTGGGCACGTACTCATTCACTCAACAGACATTTAATGAGCACCCCAAGCTGCGAAGAGGACGGTGGGCCTTGCCCTTGTGGGGAATCAGACAACAAGCAAAGAACCAAATGACATACAATCCAGAAAGAACGGGTACAAGGGGCAAAGCGGTGCAGGCTGGAGGCTCAGGGAAGCTGCAGGATGAGCCCAAGAGAGTCAGACCACGGTGCCCAGAAGAATATTCCAGGCTGAGGGCAAGGCATAGGTGGGGACACAAGAGCAGGCTGGGTGGCACAGCAAGCGAGGGAGGGAGCCGCAGGGCCAGTCCTCTGCGGGGTGTGTGGGGAGCCATGGGAGGGGCTGGGTGGCTGAGGGGCATGGCTCTATTTCTAGTTGAAGGTCCTGTGGCATCTTTGGGGTGGACGAGGCTTGGCAGGGACAGGAGCAGAGGCAGGGAGACCAGTGCAGAGGCTGCTCCAGGGGCCCAGGTGAGCCAGTGGTGCCCGGAGCAGAGGAGAGTGAGGGCAGAGTGCAGAAGCAGCAGGACTGGTGGGGAGAGAAGGAGGGGGAGGCATGGATACTTCAGGGAAGTGGTGGGGAGTTGGGGGCACAATTATGGCTGTTGGGGGGTTTTGGAGGGTCCGTCTTCTCAATGGGTCTCCAGCCTGCACCCTACCACTGCCCAAGGAGCCCCAATGGACATCCAGGAGAATCTGACCCCGAGGCCTGCTGGTGGGCTCTGCAGCCGTTTCCAACCCAGCAGTGAAGGCGGCCTGCTACGTGACTCAGGGACAGTGCCCTGCCCCCCTGAGCCTCTGTGCCTTCATCTGAGAAACAGGAAACATGGCTGCAGGCTGGAGTGCCAATCTCAGAAGGTAAACGTGGGCGTCAACTGATCCCAGGAGCTGTGGGGGGAGCCCCAGACCCGGGACCTACCTCACCGCGGCACCAGGGAGAGAAATGGGCGCCCATAGCTGCAATAAAAGGCACCGAGGCCTGGCATTTGGGATGTGTGCTGGGTCTCGGAGAACGATCTGGTTCAGATCCTGGTTTCACCCTCTTACAAGTGTGAAGCCTTGGGCAAGTTTCTTAAGCCTCTCTGTGGCTCGGTTACCTCATCTGTAAAATGGGGGTGGCGAGGGGACCTCCCTCATGCGGCTGTTTTACAGGCTGTGTAAGGTAAGGCCTCTGGGTGCTGGGCAGGGCTCCCAGACCCTGGGCTCTGTGGAGTGCTGGCTCCTGAGCTCCAAACCCCCAAGTCAGGCCCAGCAGACCTGCCCACGTCCAGACCCTTTGGTTCTGGGCTCTGCGGCCCCCAAACGCTGCTTGTTTTGGGAACACCTATAGCCTCTGGGCTCACTGACTCTGACTCGCCCATTTCATAGAGGTGGAAACTGAGGCCCCGAGAAGGGCAGCAACTGTCCCATGCCCAGGGTCATGGAGCAAGTCAGTGGCTGGGGAAAAACTGGAATCAGCTTCCTGCCTCCCCACTGCCCACAGCTCACGCCTTTCCCAAAGGCAAGCTGACCGGCAGATCCTCCAACAAAGAGAAAATAATTATTTTGGCAGCTGAGATAGAAACCAGAGCCGGAAAGCCCTGGCTGAGTCCATGAGCATCGCCCGGGCCCCAAGGAAGGCCGCCTGCCCATCCTGCCTCTCAGAGGCCCACAGTACACATGCATGTGCTCGCGTCCCACCAGACCCTAGGTGTTGGACCCAAGCAAAGGGGCAAATTGACACCAGAGGGGGAAAGTATCTGTCCTAGATCATACAGCTTTAAGTGGTGGCACCAGGATTCCAACTCAGGCCCCCGCTGGGGCTGACTCCTCTTTCCTGAGTCTGCAGTGAACCCCGACTTAGGAAGGGGGAGGCAGTAGGAGGCTCACCTCTACTGAGTCCACCTAGTGGGTTATGCTTGGGGTATTTCCTTGAAGCCTAAGTAAAACCCCGTGAGGTGGAAACTAGCAACTCCAATTTATACCCTAACTTCCTAAAAACACACAGCTAATAAGGAGCTAATGAGGACAGAGGCGGGATATGAGCAGGCAGTCAGCCCCCACTCAGGCTCTGGCTATGGCGGGGAAGCCAGCCAGGGAGCCCAGACCCTCTTGCTGCGGGAGCCACCCCTGGCAGCCCACAGGGGCTGTGGGGGGTGCAGGAACCAGGAACTGGGGGGGGGGTGGCGTGCCAGTGGACACAGAGTCTATGTCTGGTGCCCCCACCCCCACCTGGCTGGAGGGCCTTAGGTAAGGTGCACACAGCTTGGCCACCAGGTGAGAGCAGGGAGAGAGAGCAGGCAGGGGCCAGGGGTGGCCGTGGCTGCCCCCCACCCACCAGCCCACAGCAGCAGACAAGGCCTAGCTGGAGGGGGCGATTCTGTTCCTCAAAGGCACTCGGTACAGCGGAGGTCATGCAGCCTGAGCCTCAGGGCCAAGAGGTGGGCTGCAGATGCTGGGACCCTTCCGAGCACCCTCAGCTTCAGACTGTGATGTCGGAAAGGGCAGTGTGTGTGCCAGCCCGCAGCACACGCCTGCCACTTGGTCACTGGTGGCTCGAGTGAGGCGGCAGGAGTTTTTGCTCGCTTGCTGTGATATCTGGGGCATTCTTATAATAGCGCCAGCCCCTTGCAGGCCCCATTCTGCAGACAGGAAAGTGCTCTCACTCCTCGTGGGGTTGGTAGCTCCCCAGGGAAAGGCAGAACAGTGGGTGCCTGCTTTGCAGAATAGGGGGCTGAGGCTCTGAGTGAGGAGGGGTTCTGGAAGCCTCAGAGCTGGAGGTGGCGAGGCTGGGTCTCAGACGGCGCAGGCCATGAGGGGTGGGGGCTGTTCCAGGACCCAGGCGGGTCCCCCAACCACACCCAACTTCCCATCCCAACCTCCGCCTGGGATCCCCTGGGTGGACCTGGGTGTGGGCTTGGGGGGAGGCACCTGGCCTCGCTCAGGGTGATACCTGGCCAGGGGAGAGAGAGGGGGGCCGACCCAGCATTCTGGAGGGCAGAGGGGCCGCACCACAGGGCGCCCAGGATGTGGGGCACTGTGAATGCTCTGGGCCTGCGGCTGAGGGACTGGGTGTCCTCCAGGCTGCGAGGGATGGGAGCCCAATTTGTGGGTTGGCATCTTGGTCCTGTCCTCAGGGGTGAAGTCAGAGGGCAAGGGTGTCTAGGGCTAGGTTTGTGTCCCTGCTTTGCCGGTTATTGCTGTGTGACCTTGAGCCTGTCACTCAGCCTCTCTGATCACCCCTCCAGTTATTCACCACTAGGGCAGGCTGCAGGTCGATGGTACAGATCTGGATATGGGCTAGAACACCAGGGGAGGAGGGCTAGAAGGCCCTGGAGTGGTGTGGGGGCCACACAGATGCGTACCCTCAGTCTGGGCTCACTGGGCCTCATCTCCCCACACTTGCTGCTAAGCACACATCCATGCACTCCTTGCCCTGGTGGCTGGGGTGGTTTAATATGATGTGGGGGGTGGGGACACGGGTATCCCAGAGGAAGAGCTCAGCAAACGGGAGGGGACCATTGCTCAAGGTGACAGTGGCCAAGTGGGAACCAAAACCATCGTCACGCAGGCTCCCACCCACAGCCTGTCCAACCAGCTGCTCCACTGGTGAAAGTGGCCCGAACTGGATCCTGCCGCTCTAACCCTCAGCACCTCTGAGCTGGACCGGGCAGCTGCTACTCTCCCCAATTTACAGATGGGCCAAACAGGGGAGGGCCTTGTGGGCCGGGGCACCGCTTCTGGCCCTACGCAGGGAGGGGGGCTTCAGACGCAGCTCCCAGGCTCTCCAGGGAGACAGGGGAACACCCCCATCGGCGACCCACCCAGCATGCATCCCCTTACATGACCCTGGGAACGCGCCCCCGTCCTCCCCTGGCGGGCCAGCGCTGGCTCCAGGAGCAAGGCAAATATTTACCCCGATGGTTATCCAAACCTGGCCGGCTGCCCCGCCTCCCACATTCCTGGAATACATGTTCCCTGACCTCACCAGGCTGGAGCCGGGTGGGGTGGGGGGTGAATCCAGACACAGGGGGGCAGCCAGACTGAGGGTCCTAGGGCCTAGCTGGAGATCCAGGCTCCCTGGGCAGGAGGACAAGGTCAGCCAGAATCGCCCCTCTAGTCTCCCACCCAGGCTGCTGGTGCAGATCTGGACATGGGCCAGGCCACTAGGGGACGAGGGCCAGACTCGTGGCTGGGGAGGGGACTCCCCTCCCCCGGCCTTACCTCCCGACGCTTGCTGCTCATCACACACATATCACCCCTCACCTCCGCCAAGTGCATGCCTCAGTATACCCCATGCACAGAGGACTTTCCCACCTGCCAGTAATGCCAGGTCCCCTCCACAAAAACCCCGGCACCTCTCATGGCCTCACTTCATCCTCACTGCAAACTTGTCACTGGGGAGCTGTTAGGTCCCTACTTTATAGCTGAAGAACCGGCCCAGCAGAGAGAAACCACTGCCAGAGTTTACACGGCAGAAAGTGCTAGCACGTCAGCTGACTCACTCCACACCCGCACCTTGGACAGCTCTGCGGCACCGCTTCTGCCCACAGGAACCCTTGCCCATCCTTTGATGCCCAACCTACCACCTCCTCCATGCAGCCTTCCCTGATAGCCTGCCCTGCACTCCCAGAACATTTTGATGACTCTTCCTTCTCTCTTGTACAATTAAAATTGGATGGGTGACTGTCACTTCAGTCGTGAGGTCCCCCATGGCAGGGACCTTGTTATCCTCATTCCAGACCCTGGCTTGGGCAGCCCTGAGTGATGGGGGAAGACTGAATATCCTCTGAGCCTTCACCAGAGAGCAGTAACTGTGGTTGGCTCAGGTGGTTAGAGACCTGCTTTAGGGACCAGATGACAAAGATTTAGTCTTAGCTAGTTGGTTGTTTGGGGGCCAAGGGGAACCCCTGACAGGGCTGCCTGAGACTCAAAAGACACCCCAGGTTCAATGATCCCATCTGTCCTGCCACCACTGGGCCCAGGGCAGCCCAGCCCGTCCAGGCTCTGCAGCTCCTTACTGCACGCCCCTCGGCTCCCTCCTGCATGGAGTTCTCACAGACGGCTCGCACACCGGTGGGCCTGGCTGGGGTGAGGGAGAGGGAGAGCCAGGCCAGGAAGTTTGGGCCTGGGCACCTGGCATCACTGAGCTCAACCAGCAGCCCTTGTGGGGCCCTTGCGGATGCTTCAAGGTGGGGAAAAGCTCCAGGGGCCGGGGGAGGGCCAGGGCAAACCCAGGGCTACATTCCGGCCCCATGGGGGGGTGGCCCAGAGAGCTGGTGTTGGGGAAGAGCAGGGGCTCTCAGAGCTGGCTCCTCTACCCACTCAACATCTCTGAGATGTCGTTTCCTCGTTTTGAACGGCACCCACTCATCCTGCTTCTCAGAGGTCCTCCTGCTCACGGTGCACCTGCATGTGTTTACCGCACCCCCAGGCCTCTAGCAAAAAGGCAAACTGAAACCAGAGAGGGAAGGCACCTGTCCAAGGTCACACAGCCCTAAATGGTGGCATGAGGATTTCAACTCAAGCCTTGGTCAGGGATTGGCACATTACTGAGTCTGCACTGGACCCACACCTGGGGGGAGGGATGCCCCCTCCTCCTGAAAGCCACCCCCGACTGCCCCAACCAACACCTTCAAACGAGCAGTGGAGGAAGAAGGAAGGGTCTACCCTCTTCTCAAGTCATCAAATGAACAACTTTAATTCAAGGACAGGGGAGCAAGATGGATGGATGGCACAAAGTGTGGCTCTAGGTTCTGACGTACCGCATTTGGGGCCTAAGCTCTGCTGCTTTCTGATCTTTGTGATGTTAAGCAAAGAACCTAACCTCTCTGGGCCTCCAGTTTCCTCATCCACAAAATAGGGGTAACGAGAGCCCTTATCCTCACACTGCTGTAAGGATTTAATGAGATTCTGCCCATAGAGCACCTTCCACTGTAAATGCTTGGTGAACAGGGCCATCTTCATTATCACTGGTTTGGGCTGGCTGCCAAGTGCAGATATGAAGGCCTGCCTGGGGGGAGGTTCCAGGCCCCTGCTCATAGAGAAAGATCCAGGGCTTTGGGAAGAGGATTCCCTGCCGGCTCAGGGAGGTGCTCCTAGGAGAGGGGCCTCCCAATTCCCCCTCCACAAGGATGGCCAAAGGTGCAGGGCAGACTCCAGGTGCAAGCTCTGAGCAGGTGTCCCCTTCCCCCCTGCCAGCTTCCCATGGGGTGGCTGAGCCTACCTCCCCCCTTCCAGGTAAGGACCTGGAGGCCCGTTGGCCAGGGTCTTCCTAAGGGCACTGGGCTGGGGTGATTGAACCAGAGCTGAAGGCACTGGGCACCTGCAACTCCCAATGCCAGTGTGTCTGCAGGGACCCCTCTTAGGAGCTCTGTCTCTCTGCATGGGGTAGCTTGGCACCTGCCACCCAGCCTTGCACATCCCTAACCTGGGGTGCCCCCAGCCCAAATCCCCTACAGTCCTAACAGGGCCTGCAGAGGCTCTCAGGAGATTTCTGGGCTGCCCGGACTTGGAGGACTTGGGAGAGCACCTGTAAGCCTGCCACCTTACAGAGGAGAAGACGCAAACTGAGAGGGATGGGGGTGAGGTGGGGGGCAAGGCCAGGACTAGAGCCCAGGCCAGCTGTGTGGCATATAAAACCACTGAGGAACTCAGGGACCAATCCTGCCCTGTCCCTGTGGGTCTCGGTTTCCTCATCTGGGAATAACACTGGTTGAGCCAACATCAACCCCATCACGGGCACAGAGCTGGGCCACACCAGCAGCCACCAGCTGCCCTGGGCATCCCGGACCCCCAGCCTAGTGCTCCATCCACCTCAGCAGTCAGGCAGGTTGAGAAGCTGAAGGCCGAGGGTACCTGTCCCCTGCCAAGCACCCAATGTCCCTAGTGACCCTTTTCTTGGCCAGAGCCAGTCTCTTAGTGGCCATGCTCCCCAAACAGGTGAACCCCTGGGATTGTGGCCACACAGGGACCAGGTCAGTCTGAAGTGATGGCTGAAGCCCAACTCTAAAAATGCCAGACAAAGGCGAGCCCTGTTCCTGCTGGCGGAGGCGGCGGGTTGAACAGGGCTCCAACGTCACTGGGCCTGGATGAAATCCCAGCAGTGCTGCTCGCAAGCTACGTGGCCTTAGCCAAGTCCCTGCACCTCTCCCTGCCTCAGTTTCCTACCCAGTGCGAGGGAGGAGCTTTAACTGTGGATCCAGGAAGTGGCCCCACAGCTGGCCCTTGGAGGAGCTCAGGCAATAGGAGCACCTGCTCGTTGTAAGAATGTGTGTTCCCCCCCGAAGAAGCGGCTCCACGGTGGTCTACAGGGGAGGCTGGGGAAGAGAGGGGGCTGTGGGGTCAAGGAGGCTTGGGTTTCCCCACCGTGACCTTGCTCACATGACGTGGGGGTCAGTCTTGCCTTGGCCACTCACCCCCCCTTCCCTTGCAGGCTCCATCTCCCCATTTGCAGAGGGGAAGTATGATGGCTGCCTAACCCTCAGCCCCAGGCTGCTCTGAGTCCTGGGAGATGAAGGACGTGGCAGGATCAGCAACCAGAAGCTTCCCTAGCCAGTCATGCCCTCACAGGCAGCCTGGGGTCCAGCCCCATCTGAGCCATCGCACATTCAGAGCACCTCCGGGGACGCAGTCCAAGGAGCCACTGAGGGCCTCAAGGCAGGAGCTCCCCAGCTGAGGCTGGGGGAGGGAGGCCTAGGATGGCCCCTCCTCCTCCCTCAAGTCTGGATCTCCCTGTGTACTTTCAGAAAGAGGGGCTCCCACAGACCAGCAAGACGGGGGGATTCTCAGGGAATCTCCCCCACCTGCCCATCAATCCTTAGTAAGATCAGCTCTCAGAGGCTGAACCCCCCAGGGGTGACTATAAAGCGGGGTGGAGGCCAATCCTGGGATAGGCGCCTAGCACAGCACTTACCAGGCACACAGAGAAGCCCCCAGAATGTTTGCTGAATGAATGAATGAATGCAGTGATAGGGGAGGGGTGTGGGAAAGATTTAGAAGCAGAGACAAAAAGCAGCCGACACAGCGTGCTCACCACGTTCGCCTGGGCACCGCATCTGTGGTGTGGACTCAGTGGTCCCTGCAGCCAGGCTGTGAAGTTGCAACGGAACCCCATTTTACAGATGGGGAAGCCGAGGCTCGGACACAAAGTCCCTTGCCCACAACGGCATGGCCAGAGAGCCGCTGAGCTGGGACTCTGGGGAGGTTTGAGAGGGCCCCGTGTCACAGGCCCCCGAGTCCTGGCTGCTGTCCCCACCCCAGGGATCTGAGCCAACTGGTCTGCACTGGCCTAAGTGCACAGCTGCCCCAGATCGCACGCAGGGCCAGCCTGGTGCCTCCCCCTTCAACTAGGGCAACTGTGGCTCAGGGAGGGCGGGGCCCTGCTCAAGGTCACCCAGTGTGTTGGGGCACCATGGGACTGGGGGCCTGGGTCCCCTGACTTCTCCGTCACCCCAGCAGAGCAGTCCGCAGGGGCCCAGATGTGGAGTGGGGAGGCCCAGGGAAGCCAGAGCAGTGCGCGGCCGGCATGACACACAGGCTCAGCAACTCCTGACTCACTGCCACCCGTCACGGGACGCCACCCACCGCCTCCACACTGACCCACTGTGGCCTCTGGAGTCTCCTCCCATTTAGGACCAGAAGGCCACAGAGGGAGGAAGGACAAGTGGGGCCCCACCCAGGGCTGGCTGGGAAACCCGACAACCCCACGCTGTCCACACTCAGAGGAAGGGGGGGCGTGCCATTGTTAGCACTGACCCCTGCTCCACCTGGGCCATGTGCCCCACTCCCTGCCCCTCCCTGCCATGCTCCCACTTGACCAGGAGGTTGTGGGCCCCTCCCTCCCAGCCTGTGTGCACCATGACCTGCGGGCCGAGCACCCAGCCATCAGGATGAGGGGGCCTGTCTGAGCCTGGCTGATGCCCACAGCCACGTGGGCACACTCAGCCACAGGACTCCTCTGGAATCAGGTCCCCGCACTGGGGTGAGCATGCCAGGCTTCCTGCTGCTGGTTCCTCTCCCCTTGAAGGCGTCACTCTTCTGTCCTAGAACCTTCAATGGCTCCCCTTTGTCTACAGAGTCCAGTTCCAACTCTTTAGCCTCCTACTCAAGGCCCCAGCCTGCACTCTGACTGCTATCCTCCACCCCGACGGGTAAACTTTCCCTAAACATGCCTGGGCCTCCTACCCCATCCCCCACCCCCATTCCCATGGTCACCCTGGATCTTACATATCCTTAAAGGTCTGACTCACAGGGAAGGGCAGTTAATGCCCATCCATGGGCCTGGGGGTCAGACACTGTGTCCTGATAACCTCCAGGGCTCCTCAGAGCATGACACCGGCTCTGATAGCCCTGTTTGGCAGAGGCAGATACTGAGTCTGAGGCTCGGAGTGGCGAAGTGTCCCAGGCCATCAGGGTGGGAGGGGCTCCTGCTGGTCGGGTGCATGGTCTTCCCTGCATGACAAGCTTTCCCCTTGGCCACAATGCCCACTCAAAGCCATGGCGACCCAGTCAGCACCTCCTGGCTTCCTGCCCTCCCCTCAGCCCGTTTGGGGCCACAGTTGGGCCCCTGGGCAGGGACTCGTGCTGATACTGAACTGGGCTGAGGCTGAGGGCCATTGGGCTTGGGAAGAAGCAGTCAGTGCAGTGGTCTAGACCACCGACTCTGGGGCCAGCCAGCCTGGGTTCTGATGCCAGCTAACTCTTTACCAGCAGTGTGACCTTGGCCAAGCCAATTCACCTCTTTGAGCCTCAGGTTCCTCCTCTCGAGTGGGGATAACTCGAGGGTTGTCGTGGTGGTAGAAAGGAAATTCTGTAGTTGAAGTCCTCAGAGCAGCACCTCCACAAAGAGCTAAACAAGCATTTGGAATTCTTCTGGTCATTACTCTGGCCCTCTCTGCACCCCAGGTTCAACACGAGGACCAAAGGAAAACTGAGGGTTCGGGGGCTGAGTAGCCTCCGGGCACTTAACAAGGACGAAGAAGGGTCTGGCTGGGAGGGTGGCAGGAGAGCCCGCCTTCCTCTACATTGCCCCCTCCCCAGGTTCTGGCCCACAGGACCACCAACCTGGCCCACCTGCCTGAACCGAGCACCTTGCAGAGACCCAGGTGTTCTAGCTCCTGGGGGGAGCGGGAAGGAGGGCGGGCTGCTTCTTGGGCAGAGACATCCAGCTTTGGTCCCATGTTGTCAGAGATGGGATCACCCAGAGAGGGGCAATCCCAGCACCACCGTCCCCACCCCAAGGCTCTCTCTTGGCATGGGGGTCATAACAGATAAAGTGCCCCAGCTGGACCGGGGACGAGTGTCTGGGATGAGTGAGGGGAGGGATGCGCTGAGCTTATGGTGTGTAAGGTCACTCTACCCCCAAACCCTCTATCCCATGCGACACTCCTAGCTCAGAAGAGCTTCTTTCTCTCCCCTTTCTTTCTACAGGTGAGACTCAGAGCGGTGAGTGATATGCCCCAGTGCCCCAAGCAAGCTGGTGGTGGGGCCTGGACCGAGACCCTCCTGTCTCGGATCCTCCGCCTCCTGGGCGGAGCTCTACCATGGGATTTCTCTGGGCAGGCCCCCTAAAAGTCAGTGAATCTCTCTAGAAGGTAAGTCATCAGCAGGAGTGAGGGTGGGCGTGAGACGCAGTGCTTCTACCAGTGGGACTCCTGGGGAGGGGGTTGGGGGGTCAGAGGCAGGGGCAGCCCGAGAGCCTGAGATCCAACTTCCTTTCTCAAGAGGGCAAGGTTCCTGGAGGCAGCTCCCGGGGGAAACAGTGGAAGTGTCAGCCCAGGGAAGCATGACTGGGTGGGACAAAGGGGGTGCCTGGGCAGGGCTTCCTGTTGGGCGGCCACGGCCACTCACAGGGGCCGAGGGACCTGTGTGGCTGTGGCCCTGAGGCCAGGCCAGGGCTGGGTTTCGCCTCATCCCTGGCCTTGGCCCAGAACCTCCATATCCCATTCTGCAGACCCGCCCTGGCTTCCTGTCCCACTGGTCCCTCCCAGCCCAGGCGGGGGATCAGGCCAGACGGAGGGCCCATGGATGCTTTCTCAGAAGCACCCAAGTTTTCTGGGGGCAGGAGCGGGCCTGCAACATGGCCTTTGGCCTCTGACCTCTAGGCCTCTGGCTCTTTGTTTTCCAGTAAGATGCTGGGATAAAGGTGCTGCTGGATTTTCTTCCCAGGAGCTCACAACTCCAGACATAGCTTTGAGCAAGGGCTGCAGGACTCAGCCCTGCCCTGGGGAGCTGATCACTGTTTCTTCCCACCCTGGGGACGGGAGCAGAGGCCCTTCTAAGAAATGATGCCAAAGAGACCAGGATGAGGAGAGTGGCCAAAGCAAGATGGATTCCAGCCCTCAAAGGCAGAACTTCCCAGTGGTCACAGAGGAAGTGGCAGTCTGGCCCTCTCCCTCAGGTGTGGTTTCCTAGCTGCGGCAATGCAGCCCCCCAACGGGGGGCAGCATGATGTCAAACTATGGGCAGAGTACCAAGAGGAGGCCCCCTCACCGCACCCCTGCTTTGTACTCCTGGACCCTTCAAGTACCAGGAGGGGTCTGAGTGGGGTGGATGCTAGGCCCAGGGGCTGTGGGGCCAACCATGGCCTTCCAATGAGCCTTGCCCATTCCCTGCAGCCTTAGGGTCCCATGTCCACAGGCTGGTGGTGGTGGTGGGGGGTGGAGTGGAGAGGATGGCAGCCCGATCCAGTGAGGGGGTAAGATTTGAACGCAGAGGCCATCAGCTCCCACCCCATCTCCGCCCCTGCCCCCTCGCGGTTCCCCAGGGTACAGGCTTCTGGGAGGCAGCCGTATCCCAGGTCTCCATCCAAGCTGCTTGGCCAAGGGGCAACCCAGAAAGCAAACAGGCCAGAGAGTTGGGAGGACCCTTCCAGCCGGCCCCGGGGGCCTGCCCATGGATAAGAGCCTGTCATAGCAGCTGTCAGGGCCAGCGTGGGGCGGGGACTCATCCAAGATCACCCAGCCAGCCAGGGACAGAGCTGGCACCCAGGTCTCCTGCCCCAGGAGCTCCCCACTGCAGGCCATCAGCCAAACCCAGAGCCAGCCCTCCCTGCCTTCAGCCACCCCTTGGCTGCCCAGCATGGGACACTGGTGACAGGCCCTGAGGGCGCTGCCTATGGCTCAGTGCGCTGCTCTGCCTAAAGGGAGCGAAGTCTGGGGCAGGGGGGAACTGAGCCAGAGGATTTGAAAGACCTCAGGTCTGTAGCCTCGAGGGGAGCTGGTTACAAGACAGAAGTCAAGCTTCAGGAAGCTTACCTGTCTGAGGCCAGGACACAAGTTACCAGGAAGAGGTTCTAAGAAGGCCTAGGGGCAGAAGTAAGCCTCTGGACTGCAGGGGTATGCAAGCTGAGGCTGGCAGACTCACAGGCCTAGGCAGGGAGCCAGGCTGGGCCATGAGCAGCCGTGCTCTGTGACTCTGTCCTATTTGTTTTATAAACACCCGTGCCAGAACCGACATTCACTTGTGGGTAGCAGGGCAGGGGGCCGGCATTACCAGGTGAGCCCCACCCACAGGCCCTCCGGATAGGAGCTTCCCGGCTAGAACAGAACTGCCTTGAGCTCACAAGCCCTTGGGACCCTTCCAGGTGGAACAAGTTGTGACGATGACGGGGACACAGGAACAAGTGTGGTCCTGTGTCCCTGTCCCCCTGATACCCTGTGGGCTCTGTCCTCAGCCCATTCCACCAGGGCAGCCTGTGGGGTCAGCTGCGTCGTCCCCCCCATCCCCACCCAAGAGTGCCTTCCTTCCAGGCCTGGCTTGGCGGGAACCCTGGGCCCACTCTGAGATGTGGCCTGGGCAGGGACACATCTTCTACTGTGCTCAGGCTCAGCATGGGCGTTTGCCCAAGGAAGAAGAGAGCAGGGAGGAAAGGGAACAAACCAACACACACGCAGGGGGATCTCAGAAGGCAACCCCCAAAGGCCCCCCAGCCCCCCAGGGCACTGTGCCCTCCCTTGCCAAGACACACTGCAGTTCAGGTTGGGGAAACCGTGAGTGAGGCTAAGGGAGGCCCGGGCTGCCAAGTCCCCTGGGACTGTGCTGCCAGGTGGACTTGGAGAAGGCCCCCAGATGCCTGGGGCTCCTGCCTCCCACCCCCAACTCCTCTGGGAGCCCCCTCCCAGGCCTGCTGGAGGAAGGGGACTCTCTCTCCAGCAGGCAACACCTGTTCTGCCTGGGGCTGTGGGGCTTCTCTCACCCCCTCTGCTGAACCCTCCCCAGCATTGGGGTTTCATCCCTCGGAATGACAGTGGGGTGGGACGTGGCCCCCTCAGGACAAGCGCACACAGGGTCTTTGCGACGAAGGGTGATCCTGCCCATCCAAAAAAGTGTCGCCGATGTGGGCACCTGACAGAGTTTCCGGAAGACCTGTGTCCTGACAGCCCCTACACTTCCTGCCCAGCCTGGGTTCCGGAATCCAGTAGTTGCTCACTAGTGCTCTGCAGGATGAATTAGAGCCTGCATGACGGAGGCTGGGGAAGGGCCCGGACCAAGCAGCAGACTCCAGGGCTGCAGCCGCCCAGGCTCCTCACACTGGCCAGGACTTTGCATTTTTGAGCCCCTCCAGGTCAGTGGTGCCCACCCTCTCTGTTTCGGGGTGGGGAGGGTCCTCTCTCAGGATTAAGCCCCGTTTCTTTACTTGACAGAAGGTCCAGCAAGCGTGGGGAGCAGAAGCAGGGCCATTCTTGGGTCCAGGCCTCTTGACACCAATACATAGGCCCTAGAATTCCAGGCCACTGCTCAAGGCTGCTCCCTTCCCTCGGTGTGGCTTGCCCCAACTGCCCCCTGCCCGGGTGGTCCTTTTCCTGGCCTCCATGTCACAGCCTCCTGCTGCAGCCGGCCTGAACTGCTTCCCAGACAAATGGGGAAAATGGCCTGTGACTCGATTAGGTTTCCTTGACCAGGGACACACGTACACACGTATACACACACACACACACACGGCCACTGCGGGGTCAGGTGGTCACATGACCCACAGGCCAGGGGCCGGCAGCTCAGGTTTCCATGTCTCCGAAGGACAAGTGAGCGGGCCTGCCTTTCTTCACCCAGAAGAATGCCTTCTCCAAACACTTGCTTTCTGCTCCCTGGACGAGCCAGGAACAAGCAGGATGGGAAGCCAAGCCTGGGGGGAGGGCGGGGAGGAGGGGAAGGGGGAGGTGAGGGCAGTGGGGAGGCGCACACGCCTGCCCTGCCTCTGTCTGGTGTTTTCCTTCCGCCCTCCCCACCACAGAGGGCAGATGCCTGCTGGGAAACTGGGGCCGCCCAGCCACTCCCTGACTCTTGGACAGCAGGGAGGATGCACAGGTCCAGTGTGGGGTTGGGGTGGGGTAAAGCCCCCCGCTGGGCAGATGGGGGCCTGAAGCTCAGGGGGAGTCTCCCACAGTGAGTCAGTGAGGACCTGTCCACACAGGGTCCTTGGAGCTGTGGTTTTCCAGCTGGACTATGTGATGACCTTGGCGGGGGGGGCATCCAGGGGAAGACAGGGGTGGAGGAAGGCCACGTCTATTCTGACTTAGCAGGAACGGCTCTGCCTTTGCTCTGTTTGTTTAGGATCCTGATGAGGTGCCATCTGAACTAAAGGTTCTGGAAGTAAGAAAGGTTGGGGGGTGGGAGGGCTCCTTCAGGAAGGCGGGTCTGGCCTTGGGGCCCCAGACCCCCATCCCCACTCAGGGAGGAGGGGGCCATGCCCTGGACAGGCAGGGCTGACCCCAAGCTCCAGCTGGGCGACTGCTGGGCCGTGGGGTCTGCAGCTCAGCTCCCGCCCTGCTGGGGCCTCGGGCCTCACCCCAAGACCCCCTGCCGCCCAGAAGCTCAGAAATCACTGCAGCAGCGTCTCAGGGAGGCCACGAGGAGAGAGGGGCTCAGCTGAGAGTTCCCAAATAGAATCTCGCTCCAGCCGGGCACCCTGCTAAGCCCTCACAAGCGTCACCTCATTTAGTTCTCACAACGACCCCGTGAGGTAGGGACAGATGAGGGACCTGAGCCCAGAAATGTTAACCCACCTGAAGGGCACACAGCTGAGAAGGGGTACAGATAGTCCAACTCTAGGGCCTTTCCCCCATCCCACCTGTACCGGGGCTGTGCCCTCCAGCTGCTGGGCTCAGGCCCAATCCCCACGAAGCTCCTGGCACTTTCCAAGGGCCAGGCCCTGCCCTGGGTGTACCTGACGCAGCCAGCCCTGCCTCTCTGCCTGGTCCCAGGCACTCAGGAAGCAGCCCCTACACACTGCTCTGGTGAGGATCCCTCAAAGCAAAGGAGGAAGGATTTTGGGGGTGGGGGGAGAAAATGAGGATACAAACAAGGATAGAAAGAAAGAAACCTGGAGTGGGGTGGGCGGAGAAAGACACAGAAGCAACACAGAAGCAGAGGAAGAGCTACAGAGGAGTGATGGAGAAGCAGAGAGAGACGGCAGTGGGAAAGCGAAAGGAGGGAGGGCGGGCCAGGCACCCAGACGAGGGAGAAGAGGAGAACGGTAGGGAAGTTGGGGCAGCCGGGCAAGAGGAAGGAGGCAAGGGCGATAGAAGAATGAGGCGCGGAAGAGGAAGAAGGCACGGCAGGGTCAGGGAGGGAGAGGGCCTTGGAAAAGCGGGAGACAGACGAAAGCAAACCCGCCCACCGAACATTAAATACCTAACAGGAGATGACAAATCAAATGGGAATTACTGCGGTAAAAACATAATTAGAAACTTGATTGAAGTTAAACAGAATTTACATAACACTGCAAATTAACTTTACACGGAAACTGTTCACTGGGAAGGCAATGAAAAGGCATTTCATTAGTAATCTATATTTAAACAATAGG
The DNA here is from genome assembly GCA_029593785.1 of Cabassous unicinctus. NCBI lineage: Eukaryota > Metazoa > Chordata > Mammalia > Cingulata > Chlamyphoridae > Cabassous > Cabassous unicinctus. The sequence continues at coordinate 16,368 of JAQZBX010001450.1, read as the reverse complement.
CACAATGGAGCCTTCTGATGAGGGACTTGGTGCCAAAGGCTGCTGAGCGCAGGGGATGCTCCAAGCGGAAGTGGGCGGGGTCCCACACGGGATCCCAGCACCGGCTGGTGGGGGCTGCTGGGAGTGGACACAATGGGCCAGGCTGGGGTCTGGGGCAGGGTCTGCCCTCCACTGGCTGTGTGACCTTGGGCAAGTCCCTCACCTTCTCTGGGCCTCAGTTTCCCCATTTGTAAAAGGATGAGGTGGGAAGATACCGGCGAGTCTGAATAGTCTGTGAGCGTCTGGGAGACAGAAGTGGGTGGCGGTTAAGAGCAGGGCTTTGGAGTTGGCCTGCTGCTGGGTAGCAGTGGCATCATGCAGGTGACTTCGAGTCTGGCTTTGGTTTACCCACCTGTTCAGTGGAGGTAGGTCCACTCCCGCCTGACAGCACCAAGCAGTGGCAGGATGTGGGGAGAGAGTGAGTAGGGACAGGCTGGAGATAAGTGAGTCTGAAGGTGCAGGATTATTGTCTGATCCGCCTGGGACACTAATGAGATTCCCTAGGCCCCTTCCAACGACCCGCTCAGAGCAGCTTCTGATGGCCCCCCCGCCGTCTGCAGCTTCTGATGGCCCCCCTGTCTGCAGGTGGAGCCCCAGAAGCATCATCCCTGACTCTCCGGAGGGTGAGGGTTGCCATGTCCCTGCCCAGGCTTTATCTGGACCTCGGCATGGGAAGAGTCTTCCCTGTCCCCCCTGCTCTGTGCCTGGAACGCACGCTCTCCTCCCACCTCTGCCCTGCACACCCTGCCAAACACCCGCAGAGCCCAGGGGCAGCGGCTCCTCTCCGCAGCCTTCCCCAACCCACCAGGGGCTGTCCTCTCCACCGGGTGCCTGCACACTCACGGTGACCCTGGACCCTGTTCCTTCTTTTGACTGTGCAACCCCACCCTGGTTGGACTGAGAGCGCTTGGCGAGTGGGGCGGCTCCTGGGTTGTTTCTGTACACCCCACCCTGAGCCCCGGGTGGCGGTGCACAGCCGGGGCTGGATCACAGGGTGGTCAGCAGGGGGACTTCCTGGAGGAGGCAGGGCTGGTGCTGGGCCTTACCGGGCCACAGAGGGTCTACTGCTGATGAGACTCAACCTCTGTTCCTACGGGAGGGGTGGGTGGAGCCAGGTCAAAGCTTGGGCAAGCTTAGCAACTCCTGGGCTTCTCCCATGTCTCCGGAGCGCCTCTCCCCAAGTCCTGCCAGCACAGGACAGCTGCAGCTCTCAAAGCCATACCCGCTGGTGGGGGCACAGCTGGAATTCTAGCCCAGGCTCCTCAGGCGCCAAGCTCAGGCTCGTGACCACTGGAAGGGTGTGCCCAGGAGCCAAGTGAGGGGGCGTAAGCTGCCAGTCCCTGGAAGGCAGAGGCCACCCTGGCTGCTCAGGAATCCCCCCCGCCCAACCCGAGTGCTGGCCCAGAGAGGGCACTGCTGATGCTTGTGGTAGAGACTAAGAGAGAAGGACAGAGGAGGGAGGCAGAGGGAGAAATGACAGACACGCAGAGGTGGGCACCAGCACCACGCCACCTCCCCCACACACACACAATCCCAGGTCCGCGCCAAAGGCAGCGAGTGCTGTGGCTCCAACTGTGGACACCACCCACAATCCAGGAAGGTTTTACAGGGTCTTTTACGATGAAGGATTCCAGACGATACATAGGGAGTCAACAGGAAGCTGTCAGGGGTGCCTTTCCCCCACGGGACGTGTGTCCAGCACTAGAGCGAGGCCTGTGCCTGGGCTAGGTCTCTCCAGGGTGGCATGAGGGGGAGGAGCCTGCCTGCTCTCTGAGCCCTTGTGGGCAGCCGGTGAGCTGTTCTCAGTCAAGTGCTCCAGGCAAGGGGGACATTCCAGGGGCCCAAGAGGGGAAGTGAGATGACAGCGAGGAGAAGCTTCTCAAAACAAAGCATGAAGGGCACAGACACCAGGACAAGCAGCTCAGCGGAGGCTGGGGCCAGCCAGCCAGGGGGACAGGCGACCCCCCAGTCTCACCTGGAGTAGCCCAAGCCTGTGGCCGCTCTAGGGAGGGACAGGCACAGACACAGACTCCCCCACAGCTTAGCCCTCAGCCTGAGTGGCCAGGTATGGAGGGGACAGCTGTGTGCTCCCTTCTCCCTCTCCAACACCTCTCTCCAAACAGGGCCCATTTATTGAGGTCTCTGAGCCTTCATGCATGCTGTTCCCTCTGCCTAGAGTGCCCTTCCCTGCTTTGTCCAGCAAAAATCTGCTTTGTCTGTCCATGAAGAGCCAGCCTTCTCCATTCTCTTCCTCCCTCCCTGGCTGTGCCTCCGTGGTCTCCTTTGATCCCTTCCCTACCTCTGGGAGTCAGATGCCCGTGATTCAGAACTGGACTCCTGGTCCTCAAGCCCCGCCCCACCCAAGGTGATCTCATCCAGCCTCACGGCCCTAAACACCACCCATACATGACAAGTCCCAAATTGATATCTCTACTGGGGACCTCGATCTGCCTTCCAGACTCACATATCCAACTGCTGACTCGACTTTTCCACTTGGAGGTCTCCAAGGCCCCTCAAACAAAACGCCTAACTTGGGACTCCTTGGCTTCTGTCACCCATCCGCCAAACTTGCTCCTCCCACCACCATTCCCAGCTCAGCAAAAGACCACTTCCAATCCACCAGTGGCTTCTATCCCAATCCCAAGGGCTGTCCTCGACTGCCCTGTCTCTCTCACTCTCCACATCTAGTCCATTAGTGACCTAGTCTTTGAAATAGATCCAGAATTTGGTCACATCTCACCTCTCCCCCTGCTAGCACCCCAGTCCCAACCATCATCACCTGCCCCAACAGCTTCCCAACCATCTCCCTGCTCCACTCTTGCCTGCCTACATGAGTTGGTCCCCCAGGATCTTTCTCTGATTTCATCTCCCATCCCTCTCTTCACTCGAGCCACACTGGGCTTTGCTGCCATTTCCCTGAATTTGCCAAACACGCTGCTGCCTCAGGGCCATGGTGCTTGCTGTACACTCTGCCTGGAAGGATCTCCTCTCTCCCCAATATATCCTTCCACCAGCCTCACTCCCTTATTGCATTCAGGTCTCTGTTCAAATGTCACCTTATCAGAGGTATTCCTTGGATAGGTAGGTGGATGGATGGATAGGCGGAAGGAAGGATGGATGGAAAGGATGGTTGTATGGGAAGACAGATGGATAGGGAAGGGTAGGTGGGAGGATGGCTGGGTAATGAGGGGATGAGTGGATAGGTGAGTGGGTGGTTTAAGAGAGTGGATGGATGGGTAGCTAGACAGAAAGAAGGTTGGATGGGAAGATGAATGGATTGATGGGAAGATGATGGATGGACAGACAGATAGATGGAGGAGCGGATGGTCTTCAGGACACTTGTGAATGGTCCCTAGCCTCCCGATTACTTCTATGAATCCTCCCTCATCTTTCAAGAACTGGCTCCTGAGTCCTGGCTCCTCTGGGAAGTCCACCCTGACTGCAGCAGCTTCAATGACCTAAATCTCTCTTTTGGAAACCCCGCCAGGCTGTTCCTGAAAACCAGCTGAGGCACCTGGAAACCTCATCTCTGCCCAATCAGACAGGCTGCCTCAGGGTGGAAGGACCCATGGGCGAGGCCCACCACGCCATCTGCCCCTGTGCCGAGCAGAGCAGGGCCACCAGAAAGACTGGCTGGTTGTTCGGTCTCAACAGCAGGATTTCTCCAGGGAGGATACATCAAACTAGTGCAGTGGCCTTCAACTTTTCAAAGCAGTAGTAAAAGTAAAAGAGTGGAAGCTGACAGGGCAGACAGTTAAGCTGGAAATGAAGATAGTCACACCTGCTCAGGACTGTCTGGGAGATGGCGCTGGAGTTTCAAATGCTGCCACAAAGGAGACCACAGCCACCTCCGGGAGGCCGGACACCCTGGGACTGCCTCAGAGAATCCTCTCCTCTCAAGCCCTGTCTGGCCCTGCTGACCTCGAGGCCTCAACGCTACACCCACAACCAGGCCGGGACACTGGCTACAGCCAGAGTTGACACTGGGTTAGGCTGCCTGGAATCTGATCCAGCGGAGTCACAGGATCCTCCAGAGTCCAGCACTCATTTTACAGATGGACAGACGGAAGCCCGGAAGCATTCTGTGCCTGGGATGGCCGTCACACATGGGGTTACAGGGCAGGAAAGCTGTGGGCTGACCACATTGGGCTCTGGCCCAGCGCTGTCACCACCTGGCGCCTGACCTTGCCCTTGCCCAAGCTCTGGGCCAAGGTGGCGGTGTGGGCCTGGGCATCGGGGCAGCAGGGGTCTGAAGTTACCTTTGTGGGTCGGGCAGCTCAGTGACGACGGCGGCTCCCTCTCCTCACACCCCCTGCAGCATGGGTCTGACGCCAAGGGGCTGCCTCCTCCTCCTGTGGACGCAGGGAGATAGGACACGACGACGTGAGCAGCCAGGGATGAGATGGCAGTCTGCCTCCCTCCTGCCACGCCCCCCCCATTCACTAATCTCAGTGACCTCTTGGGTCACTTAAGAACACCCTGGGATGTCTGATTTATCAGAGACTGCTGAGTCTTCCCCGCCTTGCCAACCTCCACCGAGCAAGCCGGCTCCTCCTAGAGTTTTTTTTTTTTTTTTTAAAATATGTAAGTTTTGTTGCTTCTGGGGCTTGGGGACTTTGTGTTGTCTTTTTCTTGGTGAGAAAAACAGAAAGCCATGGCCTTCCTGTGCGGCCCCTAGGCAGGGTGACAGGGAGACGTTGTCAGGGTATTTTTAGCTGTGCCTACAAAGCCCTTGTAACTTCTCCTCTCTGCCCCGTGCTGGGCTTCGGGGAATTATCTCAAACCAGCGGCCCACAACCAAAGCCACACTCTGACCCCGGCCGGAATTCTTTCCTCGTTAGGAATCGCGTGCAGATCTCTGACCAGCGCTTGGAGCCATTCTATTTGTGCGTGCCCAGCTCACTTCCCTTCTTCACCTTCACTGGACACAGTTTAGGGATGGATGTTTGGCTTCAAAGTAGCAGGGAGGCCCAGAAACAGAGTTTGAAGCGGGAAGGAGCCCTGGTGATCGTTTATTTTGTGTTCTACAAACTTCAGCCTTCCAAAGTGATTCTCGGGCTGAGCGGTGTGCCAATGTGACTTAATTAATATTTATATTTACTTTAACTCATTTTTTTTTTTTAGCTTCAATAAGCCTTGTCTAAAGCGATAGTATCCAAAAAATAACTGGACTGATATGCTAGTTATATTTTTAATATACTTTAACAAATAATGACTAATAAAACAAAAAATATATATATTATTTTAAAAGCACACTCTTTTGGGTACTATCCAACTCTAGGATCTTGCCATGGACAAGCAGAGTTTCGTGGGCCAAGCTTTGGCAATGTCACTGTTGTTTACCAACCCTCTCGTTGTGTGGAAGGAGAAAGTGAGGCAAGAATCAGTTAGCGAATGTGGCCAGGGGAGGTGAGGGGGTCAAATCAAGAGCTTTTCGTATTGTTCTCTCTTTCTAGCACTGGGCAGCACCATTCCTTTCCCCAAACTTGAACTTTGCTGTGAGAATTTGGGTGGATGGACACAGGCCTCATGAGGAATCCGGGACCAGGACAGGGTGTCCCAGTGGAGGGCTACAGGCCATGCAAGGCCCGGGATCCAAGATGGCGCCTCTTCCCAGCATCCTCGGAAGCCTCTGGTTCAACTCTGCCCCTTTCCATTAGGCTGGCCCGGGCAGGACCCGACCAGCGGGGCTGGAACAACGATTCCTTCTCCTGTTAGATCTGGACGCACAGAATGTGCGCCTCAGCCCCACAACTTGAACGCTTGGTCCTGTGATCCCGTGGGCTCTCTGGCCCTCCCTGGGCCTCAGTCGCCCTGTATGCACCTTGAGGGGCTGGTGTTGGGGGTCCCAGAGGCCTCGCAACTCTCAGGGCTTCTCAGGGCTCCCTGGCCCTCTCTGTCCTCTCCCTCTCTGCTGCAATTTGGGGACCCCGGTGGGGCCCCTGGCTCCATGTCCCGGCTGCCTGCCCCTCCTGTTGAGAACAGGATGTGGTGTCAGGAGGTGAAGGAGAGTGTGGGGTCGGGGTGGGGTGTGGTCTCGGGACGAGACTTCCTGAAGCCAGATGGGTTTACCACAGTCAGTTGGGCCGAGGACCGCACAGCTGTGAGTTATAAATGTCCCTGTCAGAGCCTGGCTGAGGCGCCAGCCAGCCAGGGGCCCATCCTGTGGGAGGCCTCCCCAAGTGTCCAGGCCTCACAATCCCTGCACTGGTCCCAACACCCTTCTCTGGGGTGCCTGATGCAACGGGTGTCTAATCCCACCTTCTGCCTGCTCCTTACCCTTCCAGGAGTGAGCCTGGTGGCTCCAGATACCTGGTGCACAAGGGCCATCCTGTGCCCCCACCCACCACTCAAGCTGGGGCTTGGCATGCAGCCAGACACCCCCAGTGGCCTCAAGGGCTACAGTTCCAACTCAGCAACCTGCTTCCCATGGCTCCACTGCCCCCTGGACACACCAGGGGTGGGGGAAGATCCTGTCTTGCAGTGCTGAGGCTGTCAGCCCACAGGGAGTGGGGCCACCAAGGCTGGGCATCAGGGCCTCTGCTACTCCCTCAGGGCTCCCTTGGCCTTGGGGGTGACGTGGGGCCTCAGCTCTGAGGTGTTGAGGGCAAGTTTGCCCATAATGTGGCCACCCACAGAGCGAGAAGTTAGGTCCCTCTATCCCAGGGGCCCCGGTGTCCTTCCCCTGTGGCCACAGAGACACAGTGTTGACTGCAGAAATAATTGGGGGAGGCTCCAGGTTTGCAGAGCCTGAAGGTTATACAGTAATTTTTGGAGGGGTTCTTTGAAAATATTCATGTATATATATATATATATATATATACAATTTTATCCTGGTGTACACTATATACATATTATATATGTATATAAAATTAAAAATATGAAATGAAGTACAGAAGAGCATATTTGGAATGAGAAAAGAAATCACAACAAATTCCTTGAGGCTTTATTTAGGATCCAGTGCCTTTCTCCTGAGGCCCCTTTCAACTTGCACAGAAATGCCCCTGACAACCTGCTATCTCTCCCCACCTAGAACACTCCACAGCTCCTAGCAACTCTCCACCCCCAACCGCAGTGCAGGGAAGGGGCCCAGAAGTATGAGTGCATGAGCTTCCCAGGAACTCTATCTCTTAATCACAAAAAAAGTGATGAAACTGATACTGATAGTAATAACAGTGATACCTAACATCAGTGAGCCTTTACCTGGTACTGTTCTAAGTACTTTACATGAGTTAATGTATTTAATCTCACCACAATCCATTTTAACATATGAGGGAACAGACACAGAGAGGTTAAGTAACAAGCTCAAGGTCACACAGCTACGATAGGGCAGAGCAGGGATATGAACCCAGAATGCCAGGTGGTACCGGTGTATGTCCTCAATCACTTCTCTCTGCTACCTCTCTGGGGACTAGGAGAGTTGTCCCCCCGCCACCGAGGCTTCCACAGCAGCAGCAAGCAAGGCCGATGCTGGGTTTTGACTAAAAGCATTCATTCATTCCACACAAATGCTTTAAGCACCCAGCAACCAAATTCTTGGCAGTGAATGTGGCCTCCTGCTTGCCTCATTGTGCCATGGGCGTGCTGGGGTCCTCTCTGTGAACAGAGGTGGGCACCGCCTTGGATTTCTGAAGTTGGGAGGGTGTCCTAGAGATGGGCTGGGCCTGCTGGGCCCACCCCAAAAGTCCCAGCGGGATTTGCTGAAGGCCACATAATGGGATGTCCAGCGCCCACATTTCACAGGTAAGAAAAAGGAGGCTTGGAGAGCAATGACTTTTCAAGAGTCACCTTGCAAGTGGTGATTGGGGCCAACCTCAAACCCCGAGTAAGGTCTGAGGCTAGCCTTTCTGGAGGGGCGGGGCAGGTGTCTGGCCACCTGGGGGTGGCCAGGCCTGGCCCTGGTGGGACAGGCGGAAGAGGGAGGAGGCAGCTGCCTTTTGGCCTCCTCGGAGCAGGGCCTTTGTTTTCTCTCTTTGTTTTCCATCTGCCTGTGGCCCCAGTGGCCTTCCAGGCTTCCCCTGATTGTGTGCAGGGTGATAAAAGGGCTGGAGAGGGGGAGGTCTCTGGCGGCAGTGGGGTCGACTCACACAGAGGCAGTGGCGGCAGGGGGGTGGGTGGGTGGCCGGAGAACCAGGCTCACCACCGACTGAACTGCCAGATACGGGGAGTTCCCTCCAACAACGCTGATCACCCCCCATTTCACCAAGGAGGAGAATGAGTCTCTGGAAAGGGCCTCCAAGGTCAGAAAACGCAATGCAGCGGTCAACTCCGGTGCCTCCGGGATTTCCACCAGGCCCTGTTGAAGACTGGCCACCTTTTAAGGCCAGGAAGAGAGAGAGCAGATGGCCAGGCAGGGTCTCACCAACCTGGGGATTCACCCGGGTGTCCCCAAGCAGTGACTCGCCCACACCTGGCCTTTCTGAAACAAAGTCCCACTTGAACTGCCTTCTGGGAGGGCAAATTACACCTTTCTCGGGGATCATTCCTGCGGACTGCAGGGCTGGGAAGAGAAGGGCTTGTCTGCCCAGGTTCGGGGTATGGTGGCTGCACGCTGGTTGCTGGGCCCTGTCTGCAGGACCTGGAGGCCCCGGCTCACGGCTTGGCCTTCTGGCCCAGGCTTCTCAGACCCTCCCCCAGTGCGTCCCCAACTTCCGTTATTCGATATTTTAAGTCACATCTGTGTTCCACCTTAATTATTTATGTATTTTTGTCTAAATCACTTTAAACAGTCACTTTCTTTTTTACTTAGCCTCATTAAAAGCACTATCATCAGTGAAACCATGGGTTTAGCCTACTAAGTATGGTATTTTTTCTAGTTCACATGCAAATACACACATAATATTAAAAAGGGAAATTCAGATCCTGCCACATGTCCTGGCGGTGCCCAGTGCTGGGCGCGGGGCTCAGAGAAGTCCTTCCTGGGGAAGTGTGGACCCAGGTGGGAGGGACATGTGCACTCAGAGGGCTGTGGGAGGCAGAGGCCTGTGCCCGGATGGGGAAGTGCAAGGGGGGCGGAGGTTTTCAGAAGGGCACACAGAGGGTTTGCTTTGGGCCATGGGCTCAGACCAGCCTTCACCTATGCTCCATATGGATTGGAGTTTGGTCCAGAGAGTTCTCTGCCAGCAAATAAAGCGGTCTCATGGCAAAGTCCTCTGGCAAAAGCAAGATAAAGTGGGATGAGCACTGGAATGGGAGTCCACACACCTGGGTCAAGGACCAGTCTCTACCACTGTCTTGCTGGGAGACCTCAGATTTCTCTGGGCCTCAGTTTCTCCATCTGTACAGAAAGAATGGATGAGCCAAAGGCTCCTCCTGGCTCTGTGCGACAAAGACAGCAGTATACCTGAAGCCCAGTGGTGCCTGGTGGGCCTGGGGCCCCTGGGCCTCCGACAGGTCCTCTCAGCACCCCAGGGGACTTCCTCTGACCCTTTCCTCCACCTGATCGGGGGCCTAGAGTGGTGTTTGGGGTGCCAAGGGGAGACAGGGACGTCCTGCATGACAGCTATAAAATTAGATAATCAGCTAATCACCAGCAAATTAGCATCCCATCTTTACATAGAACAAATATAGTATTTACGTAAAAGTTGTTAGGAGTTTCTCTCTTTTTAATTAGCAGAAATAAATGCAAAATGAATGGTAATTAGGCAGCTGATGGATTCGGTAGTACAATTATGCCTGCAGCAGTGCCCCAGTCCTTAAACGCTGCATGCTCTGAGGAATCAGAGGAGCCTATTTATATAATTTATTTATAAAACAAAGTTAGCAGGAACAGCGGGGTGAGGTCTGGGCACGGCTGGGGGAGGGGTCTCGGCTGCAGGGGCAGGGACTTGGGAGGGGAGGGCACTTTAGTGCCCAGGGGTGGGGGCTGGGCTGTTGAGTGTCGAGCTGTGAAAATGTACCACGAAGTCCCCCCCACCCCGTGTCTGTTTCAGGCCTGATGCTGGCAGGGACCCCATATGTGTCGTCAGGGAATGGCCTCTCAAGCAGGAAGTAGGCTGAAGCCATATGTGTCTCTTTCCCTCCCCCGGTCCCCACCTCTCTCTCCTTTGCTGGTCTTATTCTGTCCCTGAGCACTGCTCTGTGCTGCACCCAGAGGCCCAGAGAGAAGGGGAATATTCTTTCTTTCCTCCAGGAACTCAAGGGAAATCAGACCCAAGAATAATGCACTCGCATGCAGTGGGATTAAGTTTCACAGCAGAGAAGCACCCAGAGCTGTGGGAGTCCAGAAACTGGAATCCAGAGAGGAGGCGGCCCAGAGGAAGAGACAAGTTGAGTTTTGAAGGGTGCATAGGAGTTTTCTGAGAAGGTGAGAAACAGCAGAAGGACTTCCATGCGCAAGGGCAAGGAGGTGGGAAATAGCATCGCGATGGCAGGAGAGTGCACAAGAGCTTGGAGGCTGGTCAAGTAAACAGGGCCTTGTCACCGTGATGGATCTGGATGCCAAGCTAAGGGTCTGGAAGCCATGGAAAGGGGTGAAGCAAGGGAGTGGCGCAGTTCCCTTCCCACGTCTTTTTTTCAGCTTTCCTTTCCCGACCCCCAGGGCCAGGGAGAGAGGGTCAGGTGGCCAGGCCATTAGAGGCAGCTGGTCAGGGTCAGCTGCGCATCATCGAGCCAGCGGACGCTAACCTGATTACTGAGGACAAGCAGGAGGTTTGTCTGCAGGGTGGGGGGAAGGTGCTGGCTCTGTGGGCAAAGGAAAGGGGGGCACACTGTGCCCTTCCTTGGGTCCCCTGAGGGAGACACCTGTCTTCCCTAGAACAGAAATCCCTGCTCTGCTCCCATCCCCCACTGCTAGGGGAGGGTCTATCCAAGCTGGGGGAGGGGAGAGAGCACTGACCTGAGAGGCCTTGTCCTCCCCCTCCCAGACTCAAATGCAGGCTCCCCCACTGCCTTGTGATATGACCTTGAAGAGCCACTCCCAGCTCTGAGCCACACATACATTTTATCTCCGGAGGCCAAGGCTTGAATTAGAATTAGAATGGAAAAGAGAGTGGCCCACATTCGGGAAAGTACTTATTAAAACCACCAAGAGTTGGAGGGATTCAGGCGGGGGAGACACTCTCCAGTTTGCCACAGTCCTCACCACTCCCTCCTGCCTTACCCCCAGCCCAATCCCCATGCTTGTGGATGTGATGGGCTGCTGGTGGCTGAGTCAAGGCCCCTGGGTGATGACTGAGTGGACTAACCACCTGTGACCCCGGGCTTGGGTAGACAGAAAGCCCAGGGCAGATTAAGAGGTGGCAGAGGATGGTGGTAAGAGGAGCTTCCCTGTCATTGCCCTTGCAGGAGCCCCCGGGCCCAGAGCCCTCCTGCAGGAGGAGAGATGGGAGCTGCTGCTGCACTTGCTGCTGCACTGGGTGGGGGCCTAGAGCATTCTTCCCTCCAGTGACCTTGACTCAGTTCCCGCCCCTTAGCTGGGAGCAATAATCCCTGCCCTCCAGAGTCTTGGGCAATTAGAAAGCTCAAGCCAACCCCTCTGCACGGCAATGATCTAAAAGGCAAAAAGCCCTGCAGAGTTTGCTAACCGTGACTTTGAACACTGGCTGTTCAGAAGGACTTCACAGAGGCAAGTTTCGCATTCCCTGGCCGGCTCTCTAACCTCTGGAACCTGCCCTTCAAAGAAGCAGCACCCAAATGACTTCCAAGCCCGCCGCTCTGTCAACGATGGCAGCGTTTCTTGGTGCCCAAGCCGGTTATCTGCTGTCACCCTCAGGACCACGCTCTGAACTTGTAAGGGAAGATGAAGATCACACCCACCACTTCTCTGTTTCTGTAAGTTTCGCTACTGCCTTTGGTGAAAATCAATAAAAACCTCAACTATTATTGTTTCACCAGAACAAGGGGCCAGGCCCTGGCGATGACATTCCACCCCTGGCAGGCGCTAAGCCTCCGTCACAGGACTCAGCCCTGACTGCAGGCAGCAGCTAAATAAGGGGGTGGGGGTAGGGGGGAGTGCAAGAGGAAGCAAAGGGGCCACGCTGAGACGCTCTAAGTGCCTCTCCGAAGACAAGCCTGATGCTATTCATCAACTGGTTTTCAGGGCTGTGAAAAATCAATGGCATTTGTGCTGCAAACTCATCATTAGGACAGGAAAAACTCTGCAACGGAATTGATTTGTTTAAATATAATAACACAATTTAACAGAGAGCAGTGGGGGTGGGGAAAGGACCCGAACACAAAACACTACCCGACATGGAGAACTGGGAGGTGAACCACCTTTTCAAAACCTTCTGACACGGCTTCCAGACGCTTCCTGCTCCCCCATTCCCTCCCCACCACTGAGGAGGCCAGGGTGGGCCCCTGCCGTTAGCCCGCGCCAGGGGGCTCGAGCCTGGTCTCAGAAATACCCCTCAGCAGCCTCGTGGGTGGGCCCAGAGGCCCAGCTGGCTGCTGCTGGATTGTTCCTGGAGGTGATTTTGCTGAATATGTATATCAATTCAACCTGCCAAACTCTTACAAGAACCTACTGTGTACGGGGGGCACCTATGAAGGGCTAGGGTGGGGGACAACAGGTAATGAACAAGCCCAGCCCCAAAGGCATTCCATGGGGAGGGGGTGGATAAGGCAGGTATGCAGGTGACAACCCAAGCCAGTGAGGGCTTCCTGGGGTCTTAGGAGATATGGAAGAGAGTGCGAGGGCAGGACCAAGACCAAAAAGTAGAAGGTCCATTCAAAGAACCAGGAGGAGCCCATTTGGAAGACAGGGCCCTTGTCTCATGGGTACGGGACCGCCTGCCCTCGTGATGATATGATGATGATAAAGCTGCTGCTGCTGATAGCTGACTTTATTGCATTGCATTAAAATGCTCCAGCACCGTAAAAACACTTTACATCTCATTTAATCCAACCCATGCTGTGAAGGCGGGACTATTATCACCCACATTTCACAAATGATACCAGAGGCTCAGAGAGGTAAAGGAACTGCCCGAGGTCACACCGTAAGTGATGGAGCCAGACTCAGACTCCCATATTTATGACCCAACCGCTGCACTTTCCTGCCATCCCAGGGGCTCCGCCTGCCTCCGTGGGAGCTGGGGAGATAGACAGTTCCTGCCCTCCAGGAGGCGGGGCATGAGATGCACTGGGTAATTTCACGGTGGCAGTTCAAGGGGGAATCTGAGGGGTGGCATGGAGAGTTGGGGCATGCATCCAGGCTGGCATCCTGGGTGAGGCTGGAGCACCCAGGGCCTGGTACTTGGGGTGCCGAGACCCCACCCATTACCTCTTCCAACCTCCCTCAGAGGGTGGGGGTCTTGGGGGAGGAGACGTGGTGGGCCAGGTCTTGGAAAGGCCTGTCTGGGGGCAGGGGGGCCTGGGAGGCCCATGGATAAGGGTGGGGAGCAGAGGCAGCTTTGGACAGCCGCAATGAGCTCAAGAAGGGGCCTTCATATCAGCCCTGGGGTTTGATCTTTCTTCCTGGTGACAGTGGGAAGCCAGGGATGGCAGCACAGGGCTCTGGAGGTCTGGTGTGAGAGGCAGGAAGACAGTGAGATCTCAAGGCCAGCAGGGGGTGAGGAATGGGGAGGGGACACAGGCCCTAGAGATGGTTAAGGGGGTCGAACAGACTGTCCAATATGGGGGTGAGGGAGAGGGAAGGGACAAGCCAGGAGTCTGCCCCCAGCCCTCTGGGGACTTTGGATGCCCAGTGTCACTGAATCGGTGGCTGCCTGTGTCAATATTAACTGACTCAGGACCCCCAAGGATTGTGCCCCTCCCCGCAGGAAGCCCCAGCACTGTGGCCTGATCGCCACTGACTCCGCTCTGCCCCCCTGCTGACCCTTCTCCTTTGTCAGCTGAGCTCCAGAAGGGCCGAGCACAATCTCTCCTTGCTGCCCAGACCATTCTGCTCTCCCTCATTTAGGGAAGAGTTTTCCAGGCTGTCTCTAGAAAGCTGAGAGCAGAGTTACTAAAGTCCTCATTATTACAAATGGGGAGACCGAGGCCTGGGGAAGGGCTGCCCAGGATCCACCGGTCAGCTGCAGGCACAGCCCTGGGCTGGGCTCTGGGGACAGAGCACACCAAGCTGGGGGCTGCGGCATGACCCAGACCACTCCTGCTGGCACGGGGTGGGGTGAGGGGGATGAGCAGAGGAAACTGGGTCAGGGAGTTAGAGGCAGGCCTTGGGCGATGGGCTAGAGTGGGGAATCTAAGAGGTGCAGGCCCAGCCAGGGCTAGGGGGGCCCAGCCCAGAGGGCACCAGTGAAGCCCTGAGCCAAGAATGGAGATCCAGTGGCGTTAGGAGTGGGGCTGGTTTTGTCCACTGGACAAAAGTGGTCAACCATCCTGGATCGCACAGAACTGAGAGGTTTTGGGGAGGCAGAGATTTCAGTAAAAAACTGGGATAGCTCAGGGCAAACCAGGACAGCTGGTCTTCCTTGCCAGGCTGAGATTAAATTTTGGTTTTCGGTTCTACTGCTTTCAGACTGGGCATGAAGTCTGGGTTGCCTCAGTTTCTTCATCTGAAACATACTACCTTATGTCAGGTTGTCACGAGGATTAAATTAGGTAATATATGCAAAGTGCTTAGCACAGCATCTGACACTTGTCATTCAACAAATGGCAGGTGGCTGCTGTTATTATCACCAGCTGCCACCGCTAGCCTTCCTACTAGAGTGTCAGGCACCGGTCTAAGCATTGTACACATGTTGCTAATTTAATGCTCATAATACTTAGGTAGGGACCATTGTTATCCCCATTTTCAGATGAGTAAACTGAGGCATGCAGGGGTTAAGTCACTACTAGCCCAGTCTCTCACAGCTGGCAAGTACAAAACTACTTGTGTTTCTATCAGGCTGACCCCCGAAGCCAGGGAGATGGAGGCCAATGTCAACGTGATCCTGGTCACACCGACCCAGGACAAGGGCTGGGCAAACACACAGACTGGGCAGGTACTGCAGGCTGTTCCAGAGGTACATGGGAATGAGCCAGGGCTCCCCGTTCTAGGGGAGACTGACTCCCCAATCCTTCCTCTTCCCGTCCAAATGCATCAACCAAATTTATCAGGCTTCCAAGGTCCTCGTCCTCAGAAAGAGAAAGCAAAGATGTACACAATGCCTCCCACTTGCCCTGGGAGCCCAGCTCTCCTAAGCAGGCGCTTTCTGCCCATGATCCTGCTTCATTCTTGCAACAGTACTACAAGATTAGATTACGATGCCCATTTCAGAGATGAGAAAATAGAGGCTCAGAAATGTGCTAAGGTCACACAGCAGGACCTTCATTGCTCATGTGACAGGATAAACAGCAGCCTGTGGGCAGAAGGCCACGTGTGTCTGACTGTGAGTGTCCAGCACAGTGCAGGGACCTGAGGTGAGCACCAGATGACTCAGAGGATGGGGGGGATTGCACAGCCCCCATCCTTAGAGCCCAGATAATCCAGGAGAAACTCTGCAGCCCAGCAAAGGGGCCCCTTTACCCAGGGGCAGCGTGGCCAGCCCTGGGAGGGTCCGGCAGTGGAGGGGAAAAGGGAGAGGGAGTCCGGGGCTCAGGCAGGGGTCCGTTGCCCCGATACTTGGGGTCAGGTGGGTCTCGCAGTGACACTCCCCCTGCCGGCCCCTAGGAAGTCCTTGGTACAAGAAACTGCATGCTTGCAAAGCAATTAGCTCCCAGAACCCAGGGAAAAGGTTGGTGAGGCAGGCAGGCAGGTGCTGGCCGGGCAGGGGCCCTGGGAAGCTGGGCCTGGCTATTTTTAGCATCTTGATTGGAGGGGAGCCCCTCCTTCCCACCGGGTAAATGTCAGTGCTCCTGGAAGTCCCAGCCAATTAAAGCAGTTGGAACCAAGGAGGAAAGACGGTGGCCCAGGACCTCCGCCCTCTGACTCGCTGTCCCCTGGCAGCTCTGGCCAACGGCCTCCTTCCCTTCTTTTTCCCCAGCCCAGACCCACCTCTTTGTACAGGAAACCCTGGCTCTATTCAAAAAGGAGCTGTGACCAAGAGCCTGGGGTCCTGGGTTTGAGACTGGGCCTGGCTGTGTGACCTTGGTCAGGTCCCATGCCTTCTCTGACTAGCTCCCCTTCCAGGAAACAGGGGTTCCAAAGCCCACCTGCTTGTTAGGAGGGAAAAGTGAGCCATAGTGGTGAAGAGGTTTTGACATGAAGGAGGCTGCCCTCCCAGCTGTGGGGTGGCTGGAGCTGATAGGTAAGGGGGAGGCCACTGCTGTGGGACACTGGAGGCTCCCAAATCACAAACCGGTCTGAGCCCAGGGCTCTAGGAAATGGGCACTCCTGGGGGGGGGGCACCAGATCCCTGCAGTCCCCCCCATAGATCACCGGCCTGATACTAGCCAGACTTAAATGGGGTGCCTCGTCAGGCTCTGAGCTGGGCCACACCCTTG